>PQFF01000283.1:120235-187443 GCA_003547095.1 Diversispora epigaea | reverse complement strand
ATCTGAATCTTCGCTAGACGTTAAATCGAAACTTTTACCTTTTTCCTTTTTTTTCTATTAATACAAATTATATATATTATTAGTATATTAGAAATAACAAATTTCCAAATATTTTTGATACTTACCCTGTTTTTTTTTATTCTTTTACTTAAAAATTTGCCATCATTTTTTAGTATTTCATTGTTTGGATTTAAAAAACTTTCGCACACTGCTACAGTAAATGCTATTTGTTCATCGGAAATTTTTTCCACGTCTTGCCACGTTTCGCGAACGATCTTTCCGCACCAGGTTATGGCTTCATCCGACATATTCGTATGAAGCTTATCATAACATTCTTTCACTACACGCAATTCTTTCCAAGTTTTGATTTCACTCGGAGATGCTTTCATGTTTATTCGCGGAAGATTTCTGAATACCGCAAATATTGATTTTTTAATTTGGATTGATATAGTCCCCCTTCTTGACCGATGCCTTTCCAATAACTATGAATAATTCAAAATCTTTTAATAATTATTGGGATATTTAAAATTATAATGCAATTCAGTAAAACTTACTTTTTTATGGATAGTTAAATCATAATAAAACGTCCAGCGTTTGTTATTCCAATCTAAGAAAAGTTCCGGATATTTATTTATAACGTATTTCGCAGCAACTTCTTTAAATTTGTCGTCGCTTGGATAAATTGCTTCAAAAATTGTCTTGTTTGCAATTTCATTAACAAGTTTCTTTTTTTTCAAAATATTAAGAATATTATAAGTAAAATAGTTTTTTGCTTGTAAAGAAAATAAATAAATTACTTACATTAACAAATGTTAGATCATGCATCTCATCCCATAATTTGTTACTTTCCATTTTTTTTCGGATGTCAGACATTTCCTTTCGAAGGTCTCCGACTTCCTTATCAATTTTTTTTAAATAGTCTAGCATTTGATCTTGTTTTCCTTTTCTTTTCAATAGAGATTCTTCTTCTTCTAATAAAATAAATTATACATTAGAAAATATTTTTATTAAATGTTTTGAAAAATTTTGAAAAATTATCATCAGAATGTTGTTCTCTTCCTTTTTCAGTTTTTCTTCGTTTTCTTGCTTGAGCTGATGGAGAAGTTTGTTGTTCATTATCACTTCCCGTTGGTCCTATTAATACAGCTTCCATTTCAGTTTCTCCTCCTCTTCTTTCAAATGATGATCTTGAAGTTGATGCTTTTACTGTTGCTGGAGTAGATACTGAACTTGATCCAGATAAAAAACTAGAAATTCTATCATTATCTCTTTGTTTTTTTTTTTGATAAAAACTAATTAAAGTTCTTCGAGACATTTCGAAAATTTTTAAATATTTATTTGCAAATATTTTATGATAAAGATAGAAGAATTTCGATTCTTTAAATACATTTTTTTCCATCTTATTTTCTTGGAATTTAATAATAACTTCGAATACTTCATATCATCATATTTCTTTTATTAATTCGATACATATCACAATAAAATATAAATTACAAGTATTATCNTTACCTTTGATATAACGAGAAAGGCGGTATTATTGTATGCATATATGCATATCACTTAATTTTAAGGATAATTCATTAAATAAGTTATTATTAGTATATCTTTCATTTTTCGAAGTATTGTATGTATTGTCTATAGATATGTATTATTTTATTAAAAATTTATTTAATTGATTAAATTTCTACATATTGAAAAGGTATTATCTACAAATAAAATATAAATACTTTCTGAAACAAATTAAAATAATAAAAAAAGAAATGATAAAATTATTGAAGCAAACTTCGTTGCTAAAATAAAATATAAAAGTATGTTGCATTATATATTAATATTAATACAATATGAAATTTTATTGATATAATTATAATACAAATATTTATTTATAAAATATTCATTAGTATCAAAGCGTGAATTATATCTCTTTCTATAAAATTGTACAATTTTGAGAACTTAATTATACTATTGCACGAGTGCAAGATGCAATAGTGATTTATTTGGTATTATTAATTCTATTATTAATAGTGTCTGAAGTTTATCGAATTTCTACATTTATAAAGGCAATTATAAACATAAACCTGTGCATAACAAGTTATAAACCAATGTTTTCGCAGCAATTTTGCACTGTTCTTCGATATATATCGCAGCAATTTTAATTGGCATTGCACTNTTTAAATATTTATTTGCAAATATTTTATGATAAAGATAGAAGAATTTCGATTCTTTAAATACATTTTTTTCCATCTTATTTTCTTGGAATTTAATAATAACTTCGAATACTTCATATCATCATATTTCTTTTATTAATTCGATACATATCACAATAAAATATAAATTACAAGTATTATCTTTCATTAGATGCCAACCCTTCTCTCCTTCTTTTTGACACATCATAATATTATATTCTGATTAATTATATAAATATTAAATTTATGTCGCGAATTATTTTAAGATATGTAATTATAAATAAACTTTACCTTTGATATAACGAGAAAGGCGGTATTATTGTATGCATATATGCATATCACTTAATTTTAAGGATAATTCATTAAATAAGTTATTATTAGTATATCTTTCATTTTTCGAAGTATTGTATGTATTGTCTATAGATATGTATNATAAACATAAACCTGTGCATAACAAGTTATAAACCAATGTTTTCGCAGCAATTTTGCACTGTTCTTCGATATATATCGCAGCAATTTTAATTGGCATTGCACTGTTAACAAATATTCTTTGAAGTTTATCGCAGTGATTTTAATTGGAATTGCACTGTTAACAATATCCTTCGAAGTTTATCGCAGCGATTTTAATCGACATTGTACTGTCAACAATATCCTTCGAAGTTTATCTTTAGGTTATACTCCATTTTCAAATTTTCTTCGAAAGTTAACGTTTTTTATTTGTTTATTTGTACAAAAAGATCAGTTATCTTATCATATGACTTCTTATTTAACACAATATTTTTTGTTTATTTTCAGAAATAACTACTTTACTCTCTTAACAATCCTTAATGAAGCTCTTCGAAAAGGAATACATTTATCTTCCTATATTGAATTGAATTTTGTTATTATTATATCAAATATACCATAATTCAAAATGTATTTAATAATATTTATTGACTTTATTTATAACTTTAACAAGTAAATAAATATATTTCATACTTTGTTTACTTTAGGAATACCTCATTAACTTTAACATATACTTACGAAACACTTCGAAATGGTATATTTTATATCTTTCTATAATTATTGTTATATCAAATACACTAATTTTATTGTAATGCTATTGATTTATGTGATTTTAATTTCATATAAGAATATTAATAATGATCTTCCAAACTCTTTCCACAACCACCATCAAAAAAAATGTTCATAAATTATTTTATATAATTTTATTAATAAAATTTTATCACTTTCTTTATTTCACCTGTTTTTACAGTAATCTTTCCTCATAATCTCATCAACTTCTTTTTGCTTAACATGTTATGGAGCTAGTTATATTAAGAACTCTAACTTCAAACGAGAAACTGAACCATGTGGTTCGATGTTTTGAAACGAGTGACCTTTCTTTGCTAGTGTTGATATATCATGGTTTCACTTTATCTCTTCTTGTCGTATCTTTACTTTGGTTTTTATATATGCATTATTGGGCCGAGACTTGGTAGGGATCTGTCGAGCTGTTGGTTAATTTTGCGCTAAAAGCTTTATCGAAAAATATGAATTCTCTTGCCAGGAGGTATCCATAAAATCTTCCGGGGGGGTCCAGTCAGTTGTCCGATGGGCTGAGGTTTAATTTAAGGGGTACGTGTAACACCTGTGTGAGTGTTATTCTGAAGAAGGAAAAACATATGCAGGGACCGGTTTAATTTAGACATAACGGGAGTTGTGCGATGGGCTGAATATTTTGTGTAATTAAGGAGGGGGTAACACTTGCATTGAGCTTATACTATATAAGGTATGGGTATGTGAGGACCTCCAAGGTTATGCATGTATGGGCGTAAAAACCTGAATCTTGTGCCAGCTTTTACGGTGTATATTACGGGATTAAAAACCTGGTCGGTTAACAGGTTCGGATAATTTGGATCACGAGAAATGTTGGGTATGATTTTATTCCGGTGTGATTTTCGATGTGTTGGGAATTAGGGAGGAACCAAGGTGTAGGAGTTGAAAAGCNGGGGGGGGGGGGGGGGGGGGGGGGGGGGTCCAGTCAGTTGTCCGATGGGCTGAGGTTTAATTTAAGGGGTACGTGTAACACCTGTGTGAGTGTTATTCTGAAGAAGGAAAAACATATGCAGGGACCGGTTTAATTTAGACATAACGGGAGTTGTGCGATGGGCTGAATATTTTGTGTAATTAAGGAGGGGGTAACACTTGCATTGAGCTTATACTATATAAGGTATGGGTATGTGAGGACCTCCAAGGTTATGCATGTATGGGCGTAAAAACCTGAATCTTGTGCCAGCTTTTACGGTGTATATTACGGGATTAAAAACCTGGTCGGTTAACAGGTTCGGATAATTTGGATCACGAGAAATGTTGGGTATGATTTTATTCCGGTGTGATTTTCGATGTGTTGGGAATTAGGGAGGAACCAAGGTGTAGGAGTTGAAAAGCGGATTGGTTTTGTGAGAGGGTTAGTTGTTGTGGGGTTTGTGTTGGTTGAAGTGTTAGAGGGTTAGTTGTTGGTCGGGTTGTTGACGTGGTTTATTTTTGTTCTATATAGTATTTTTACATAGCTTTTGCCTTGTATCGATATCCGGTGGTGGGTTGGGCCTATGGAAAGGGCCTGGTATGGGAACACTAGCTATGTTCAGATACTATTATAATTTTCGATTTTAATTTGTCATTATTTTAGTTTATTGTGAGGTTTATAGTCATAAAAAGAGAAGGAAAATAACGACGTTGTTTTTTGGCCGTACACATAATGGTATGGTTCTTGGGTTAGGTGTTCTGTGGGGGTGATTCAATGTTCTATCTGATGCCTTATTGATTGATCTTAATCTCTAAGTATTGGGTGGAGCCATGGACATCAGTTGCAGGGGCGTAACAATCCAGGCAACGATGGGCCGATCGGTGGAGTGCTTTCTTAATTGATTGTATTTCTAGATAGTAATAGTCGGCGTACTTTTACAAGAATGGTTTTTCTGTTTTTTTGTATAAATCAGTCTAAACTTGTTTGACTTGTTTAGTATTATGTAAGAAACTTGTATTAATAAAGCTTACTATTGCATGGCTCCGTTGGAACAAAAAAAAATAAGAATATTAATAATATATATGTATCTAATAGAATATCTTCGAAGAGACAAGAAATAATAATTTATTTTATTAAATAATTATGTTAGGGTTTTATGTAGTAGTATTTAAAATCATAAGTTCTACTTTGTTAAGATATTTATGACAACAATGTAAGTATTCGAACTATTTATTTGAAAAATTAATTTGCTTCAAATCGCAAAACGTTACAATATTTAATGAAAATATACGATGTAATACACCCTTTAATAGTTTGATATAAGAGAAGATTCAAAGCAAATAATAATATTAACTTTAGTTACTATAATAGAAAAATTTTGTGAAAGAAATTTGAAAAAATCTCAAAAGGTAATTAAATATCTTTCGTAAGATTACGAAAAACAAAAACGAAGCTAAAATATTATTATCTTTTAAAAAAGAACAAGATGAAAAAAAATATCAAGAAAATATAATATTACAGAAAATAGGAACCTGTATCATATTTAGGAATTGTCGTAGACGTATTAGATGTATAGAAAATGATTACCTCACGTCATTGTACGAAAACGTTGTGGAATTTTATAGGAAAATAGAAAAAAAAGAAAAATTTTAAGAATGTTATAAAATGTTTATTATCATCTTTTAATAATAAAATCAATAATAAATTATATAAAAATTCAGAAAGTAATAAAATATTACAAAATAAAATTTCTACAATTATATCGAAGTATAATGAAAACAATTAAATTCGAAGTAATCCGAAAGCAATAAACTTAAAACAAAATACATCAAAATACCAATCGTTGAGTTTCGAAAGTTTACACAAATATCAAAAAACATAACATTAAACTTCGAAGGTTTTTGATTTCGCAATATACGTATCGAAATTTAATTGTAAATTTCGATTTCGGAGGTTTGCGACACAATCGAAGATCTTCGAAATCTAACGTTACGATATAATTTCGAAAACCTTCGAATTAATATAATTACTGATGTAATATTACTTGAAAATCTAATTTATAGTTTGTGTAACATAAAAATTATATATAAACAAAATATGATTTTTTGTTTACAACTTAATTTCACTACATTGCGCATACATCTACAAGTGTCTCTAAATGCATCATATATACATAATAATAACTTATTATATTTATTCTCTCTAAATGCACTCTCTATAAATGCAAATCCCAAGGTATATTTTATAGTATGCTTCTATACATTCTCTATAATAAATTCTTGATTTCCTTTTATTTAGATTAACTATAGCAAGAAAACAACTGTCATTCATATAAAAAAAACAAATTTTTTTAACTATATCAAGATGAAACACTGTTAAACTATTTCTTAATTTTTATTACGGGTATTTATTATTTTAAATATGAGTTGTAATTACTATTGAAAGCATTATTTTTTGAAAATATATTAAAGATTATGAATTACTTTACAGTTATAGAAAATATATAATTAAACAATGGTTTATATTAATACTTTAACTTTATTTATGTACTATATTAATACTTTATTTATATACTTTACGTTATTTTTCAAAGTGTTTCGAATTAAAACTGGTTTGTTAATAGTTTAGATTTAATAATTTTTTCAAAGGATTTCAAAACGATTTAAATTAATACTTTATTTTCTTTTAGATATAGAAAGATTAAATTAAATCGAGAATTATAGCTACTAAAACAAAAGGAAGTGGACAAGAGGATTATATGCACGAGTTTTTAAATGTAAGTTGCAAGTATAATTTATTTATAATATTCCTTGATTTTAATTTTACATATTTGTATATTTCAAAAAACAAAATTTTCGAAGATTATCGAAGTATTTCAAAACAATTAAATTAATACTTTATTTTCTTTTAGATATAGAAAGATTAAATTAAATCGAGAATTATGGCTACTAAAACAAAATGAAGCAGACAAGAGAATTATATGCATGAGTTTTTAAATGTAAGTTGCAAGTATAATTTATTTATAATATTCCTTGACGATTTTAATTTTACATATTTGTATATTTCAAAAAATAAAATTTTCAAAGATTATCGAAGCATTTCAAAACAATTAAATTAATACTTTATTTTCTTTTAGAGAATTATGGCTACTAAAACAAGATGAAGTGGACAAGATGATTATATGTATAAGTTTTTAAATGTAAGTTATATAAGTTGCAAATATAATTTATTTCTTACAATTTAATTTTTACTTATTTGTAACATTTCGGAAATTTTCAAATAACATATTAAGGTAAAATAAATTTAATTGAATTAATAATATAATTTTCTTGATATATTTTTAAGACATTTGGATCTTACGAGAATCAATTCTCGAGTAAAAAAATAAATTTCATAAGTACGTGAAAATCAAAGATGAATTTAATACCATCAGTGTAAGAATAGCGGAAAGATTCGAATTAAAATTTATTATTATTTATATTATAGAATTTATATTATTTGTATAAATATTATTTTTATTATATAACGTAATAAAGAGAATTATTATATTATTATATTATTATATGCAAATAAATAATTATAAAATTTTAATGTAAAAATTGATATCGCGAAAATAATTAAATACGAAAACTTTCGAAATTAAACGTAAATTTTTACGTAAAATCTACGTAGATTTATGCGATTTTTTTTTGCAACGTATTAATAATCTAATATTACATTTCGAAAATTTCTGGAAAATTATTTTGAAGATCTCTGTAGGTGTTGTAATTCTCCAGAGAAATTATGGACCAAAAAGTTTATGGAATATTACGCCTATTAAAATTTCCTGATGTTGTTGTACATTATACATGTCGTCAAAACTAATTTGACCTTGACTCAACTCTTAAAATCTCAATTTTTAATTGCGTCTGACTCAACTAATTGCGTCAATTACTAGTAAAAATTAAAATTTGACTTGACTCAACTCCAATTTTTCTCAATTTTAATTGCGTCTGACTCAATTCAATAGTTTTGACGACATGTATATTGTACATCACCTATTCTGTTGATATGATCTTTCGATAATAATTCGTGATAATTTTGCCAGATAATTTGTGTAACCATACCTTCTAATATAAGACGACAGAATAGTAAACGAAGTTGTGCCGGTGTGTAGTTATAAGACACGGCTTTAGCAAAACACTGTTCGTTTTCAGTCGTATCGTTTAATAGGCCTAAAACATGTGTTGTATCTTGAAAAGTTGAATACGTTACACCATTTATTTTTTATAAATCTTTGAAAGATTTAGCTGCACGATGATTTAGAAGCATGCGAAGGTAATATTTTTCACCTATGCACGGATGTACCAAGTTCATTCGTGTTATACGTGTATGATTTTGTTTACAAGGTTTGACAATATGTTGGCAATATCCTTTCCTTTTTTTTTCAAATAAGTGTTCAGAGGAAGTAAGTATTGATCAATTAATTTATTAGTATAATTGAAAGAGTATATTTGCAATACATAAGATTATCAAATTTGGAATTTAGTGGATGAAAAAATAACGTTGTAAAACGGAAAGATTGTTGTTTCCACGTAAAATAATTTGTTCTTCAGGTAGATAAATCAGTAAACACGTTACGGATGGTGATTGTGAAGTTATTCTATATTTGAAGATACATCAAATTGCTTTTATAGTGGAAAGGTAACGTGCATTTATATAGTTGTTAATTTTATCGATTTTTTCGTTATCTAATTTATTTTTTTTTTCCATCTAAATGGTAACCATGACCCGATCTGGTCCCTTATATATATATTTGTACAAATAAAATATAACATGTGATGTAGAGGCCACTTTAACGTTTATGTGCGAATTTAATTTAAGCATTATACGGTATTACGTTAATATTATTTTCGGTACAATATCGGTAACGGACGTAGCCCTGTTTATCGATTGCAGTGTGTTCTTAGATTATTTGAGGATAATTTCAGTGGTATCGATTATTTTGCCATGTACATCTTTGACTACAATGGTGAATCATGAATTGTTTCACCAACTCGCAAAGATAATTTCATTAAAAATCGTTTCCCATAGGTAATTTGGCACTTACTACTTCGTCAATATCTTCCAGCTGTAACAAATTTGGTGCTAATTTAATTATAATATGTGCATGTGGTAAATCATGTTTTTGGAATTCAACAGCATGCATGTAATAAATAAATTTGACAAAATATTTTTTTAACAGCTTACGTAGATAAGTTAAGTTAAATACTGCTTGAATACGCGAACAACGATATCAGGTCGATCGGCGTAGTTTTGTCCAACACGCAATTGTTGTTGAATCTCTGGCCAATTTGGGTTTGTTGTAAAAGTAATAAAAAGTATTGACTGATCAAACTTATAAAGTATCCATTGTTTTTTTGTAGGACCATCTATACGAAAGAGTATGCGAAACTGGCAAATAAATATTATCAGGATGTAATTCTGCTTCATCACTAAGTGACTTATTTTCATCTTGACCTCCTTTTCGAAATCTATGTTGTTCTCTACGTATAAATTGCAGACGTTTGTCATCTGCCCAGCTAAACATATTCACCAAATATTCATTGAATAAACGATCAAGTAAATGAAACCAAGGTTCAGTCATAATACGATAACGATAGTAATCAACTTGTAAAACCTTTTGCAAATTAGAATGTTCAGTGTTTATCCAATGTATACGTCAGCCGATTTCACTGTATGGAAAAAAAAGTGGATATTGTAATGCTTCGTAGTGTTCATCAAGGATATTAATTTAATCAGGCTTATCTTCACTGATGTATCAGATTTGTACACATCGTTCCTGAACCACAGCTGTCGAATAAACAATAGTGCATGCAGCAATTTCAGCACCAGCTGTTAATTATTGAATTACCAATCGAGTTTGTAAATAATTTATATCACGTAATCGATATAAACCTTATACAAACGGATTTATTGTACAGTGACTCACGAATGTACTGCAACACCTAAAATTTTGTCTTTAAAAAATTCTATGTCGCAAATTATAGATTTTGGAATAATAGTTCCTATACTCATTTTAATCTTTGAGAGTTGGAGATTTTTTTGAGAATTGTTTGATATCAAATTAATAATGCCAATTTTTCAGAAATGGATAATCAACATGGTGAATTGTAACTTAATAAAATTTCAATTGTGAATAAAATTTTATACAGAATAGTTACAACAAAAGTGACCATAGGGTTGATTGTCCTTCCCATGAAGAATGGGTATACCAAATTTCATAACAATTGAATCAGTGGTTATGAAGATTGAAATTTTACTAATAAAATATTTTTTTTATTTATTTTACTAGTAAAATTTCAATTTTCAAGAGTTAATTTCTCCATAACCACTAATCCAATTGTTATGAAATTTTGTATACCCGTTCTCCATGGGAAGGACAATTAACCTTATGATCACTTTTGTTGTAACTATTCTGTATAAAATTTTATTCACAATTGAAATTTTATTAAGTGACAATTCACCATGTTGATCACTCATTTCCGAAAAATTGGCATTATTAATTTGATATCAAACAGTTCTCAAAAAATCTCCAAATCTTAAAGATTAAAATGAGTATAGGTACTATTATTCCAAAATCGATAGTTTGTAACATAGAATTTTTTAAAGACAAAATTTTAGGTGTTGCAGTACATTCGTGAGTCACTGTAGCTAACTCTTGTTCAATAACGGTAACAACATTTTGATTTAAATTACGTTGACTTGCATCTTGATCTCGTGTTTTAGCATTATATACAAACCAGTTAACCGGGTAACTTTTTGTATCTGCAGAATGGATTTGGTGATACGCATAACCATTAACAATAAAAGTATGTGGATGCAGTAAATAAACTACACCTCCCATATAACCAAGAGTTGTATTGGNAACAGGTATACCAAATTTCATAACAATTGGATCAGTAGTTATGGAGAAATTAACTCTTGAAAATTGAAATTTTACTAATAAAATATTTTTTTTATTTATTTTATTAGTAAAATTTTAATTTTCAAAAGTTAATTTCTCCATAACCACTGATCCAATTGAAAAGGACAATCAACCCTATGATCACTTTTGTTGTAACTATTCTGTATAAAATTTTATTCACAATTGAAATTTTATTAAGTGACAATTCACCATGTTGATCACTCATTTCCGAAAAATTGGCATTATTAATTTGATATCAAACAGTTCTCAAAAAATCTCCAAATCTTAAAGATTAAAATGAGTATAGGTACTATTATTCCAAAATCGATAGTTTGTAACATAGAATTTTTTAAAGACAAAATTTTAGGTGTTGCAGTACATTCGTGAGTCACTGTAGCTAACTCTTGTTCAATAACGGTAACAACATTTTGATTTAAATTACGTTGACTTGCATCTTGATCTCGTGTTTTAGCATTATATACAAACCAGTTAACCGGGTAACTTTTTGTATCTGCAGAATGGATTTGGTGATACGCATAACCATTAACAATAAAAGTATGTGGATGCAGTAAATAAACTACACCTCCCATATAACCAAGAGTTGTATTGGCAACTAAAATGACTAAAGGTATCCAATACGTAAAGGTCCTGTAAAGCGGGTGGTAAGGGTCGTAAAGGTGAAATTATATGTCTTGGCATTGGACTGTAACAAAAATTCTTTGGCTCCGATGGGAGAAATTGTGTTCTACACTCAAAAAACGTTCAGCTTCATCTAGGAGAATAAGCTTGTACGTGGTTACTGCTTTTGATCGCTAGTTTATTCCACCACTACGAGTTATCGTCGCAATTATTGGAGTTAGTATCACTGTTATCATTAAACTTATTAATTGTAGAACTCGCTGTATTCTCTGGTAATATTGCTGTAATACGTTTACTCTAGTTTTAATATGCAAAGTTAAGTTTCTTACGTCTGCCCATGATTCTATTTTTACTGTTCTAACTATTAAATTCCACATTTTTATTGAACAGAATATACATGTCGTCAAAATCATTGAATTGAGTCAGACGCAATTAAAATTGAGAAAAATTGGAGTTGAGTCAAGGCAAATTTTGATTTTTACTAATAATTGACACAATTAGTTAAGTCAGACGAAATTAAAAATTGAAATTTTAAGAGTTGAGTCAAGGCCAAATTAGTTTTGACGACATGTAAAGAACAGAGTTTTGTTTATATATTATAATCCTTTATTCAAAATTTGACATTATACTTAAATTAACAATGTTTATTTAAAGTACTAATAATAATTATAATGTAATTACAACAAGTTTAACGTTGGTCATTACTACACCTATTATCTGTTCTCTTTTTTTTTAACATATTAATTGTCATCTCACTAAACCATAAAAAAAAAATTTATATAGTTTCGTTATACAAATTTTCGTTTGATTAACTTTTTTGTAAATCCTTTAATTGGTGTAGATTTTCTTATGTCAAGGCTTGCTTTTAGTAATTTATTCATTCGGTCGTTTATCGGCACACGAGATTTTGTTGTGCCATAGGATTTCGCTTTTATTTTGTTTAAAAAGAAAGTCAAATGATATAACCTCAGAAATGTTTTTTGCAGATTATATAATTGACCTAATTAAAACACAAATAAAAAACCAATCAGCACACAGATTTATGCAGATCATGAATCCGTTTATTTTAATATTATATAGATTATATTTTCTATTTAACAGATTGCTGGAGACATAATAGAAATTTGCGACAAGACATTTTTCAAATGGTTAAAAATCTTTCTAAAATCATTATCTCTAAATTACAACCTCAAAATGTTATGGATAATGTTAAATTGGAAAAACTAAATATGTAAGTTACATTTTTTATTTTTTATTTTTTTTTAAAATTCAAACAAAGTCATGCTCCTATAAACCTTTATTGATAATTGTTGTAATACCAAAATTACATTAATATCATACATTTATAAGAACTGACTATAAACCCAATAACCATAAGTTAAAACATTTAACCGTCTGACCTATCATTGCTTAGTGTTATCTAAGTAACTAATGGTTATGCCTCCGCCCATCTCTTTTTGATCAATCTGAGTAAAAAGTTGCTAGAAAGAAATATAACACACCTCAGAGACTGTATGCCAACCTGTACAAAAAAAAATTTTTTCTTCTATAACTATATATTTAATATATTTAATAACATATGATAAAAAAAAGAAAAAACCTATGAAAAAACCTTACATTCTGAGTTTGTAAACCATAACTAATCTTTATATTCAATTCTTATACACACTGTTCGATTCTCACACCTGTTGTTCTCTATGAAAATGAAATATAAAAATATAAAAACAATAATTTTGATCAAAAAAATATATGAAATCCTATATATTCCCCCGATTATTGTTGGACAATTGTTTATTCCGGCCTCCGGACTGCTGACGATCAATATTATCTATTCAATTACTTATACTTCCTACCCTATTAGCTAATTTCTTTACAGTTTTTGTTACTTCTAACAAACCCTTGGATATTATCAAGTGTTTGTAACATTTCATCTAAATTACTGTTCACTTTTGTTGTTTCAGTATCTGTTACCATTTCTTCCATATTTTTCTTTGATCCATAAACTTTTTCTTTAATTTTATCTAATCACTTAACTAGTATTTTCACGTGATCTATCACCTTACTAAGTGCTATGTCAAGCTTTTCTATAACTTTGTTATTTTTCTCAATTAATGAAAAAATTATTTCTTTTACAGCATCTTCACGTACCTGTTTACTTACAAGAGACTTAAATTCATTTCTGACTTTAATATTTTTACTTTTCTTAACAGTTTCTGCATAAGTACTTTGATTATTCTTAAGCATAATCAAACTGGAATAATACTGTATATTGTGGATTATAGTATCCCAGGTCTTTAACAAATTTCAGAGTTTTCGCCTTATACCCAGGGTACTTTACATTGAAACAAAGAGGGGGTATTGTAAACAATCAATAAAAATTAAAGTAAGGCAATATATTTTTCACCATGTAAAATACCTGGGTATTTTAAAAAACATTCAAAATTTTCAAAAGGGGTACTTTGCATAGAAGGTACTTTGACCCGTAAATTATGGTAATTTGATTTATACCTTTTATATAAATTACCAAAGTTTTTGATTTTTTCTCCTTTATTAAATGTCACTTGTTTGCGATATTTAACAATGTCACATTCTTTTGCTTTATATAAATCTGAACTACAGGCAAAGCATAAAGTTGAAGATATGGAGACTATCTTAAGTTCAACTCTATCCATAAGTTTCATCATTTTATCCTTTCCATTTTGCAGAAGCATTTCCTCTAATTCGAAAGAGATAATCGCATAATTTTTTCTTCTATATTCCTCCTTGGTTCGAGAAATATAAACAGTACGACCATCCATACTTTTAACGAATTCTTTAATATTTAATGCTGTCATGCCCTTAGGCATACCTATTAGTTTTGCTACCTATTTTCCCCTATTATTTAATTCTTCGTAACTAAAATTACCTGGGATAATTCTTAGACAATCTGTTCCAATCCAAATTGACCAGACTGTTGAAAGTTGTTCCGATGATTCCTCATTTTCAAACTCCACGTAAACTAACTGCCACATGTTTTTAGTAATTAAATGCAATTGTTTCACTTTCCCAAAGTGACTAAGATACATAAGTAGATTATTTCTTTTAATATATAATGAAATATCCCAAATTTTCCATTTGCGTAAATTTTCACACTCATTTGGCAATACCTCAGCCATTTCCTGCAAGCAGATGTGGTGTTCAATATCTCCTAGATTTACTTTTTTTGCATTTTGTATATCTTTTTCTTTAGAAAGATAAATTACTATTTTCTTCTCTTTATTGGTTATTTTAATTTTTCCAAAAATTATATTAATTTGATTTTGAAAAAAGAGACTTTTAACCTTTAAAATTTTTGCATACAAGGAGTTACCTTTGATTTTTTCTGCCTCAATGAAGACTTTAGATAATTTTATACCGTATTCTTTACATCAAATTTTGAGAGGAATACTTTTAAGTACTTCTATTGGCATTACTTTAATTTTTCTTTTATTCTTCTTTTTTTTACCGACTGTTTTATACTCTTTATTCCTGTAATATTGTGGTGAAGTAAATTGGTAATCAGGTGAAATGTCATGGGGGATGATATTTTGTGACACTAGATAAACTTTCAGGTGATTGTCATCTTTGTACAAGGATGAAGGATCATCAGGAAATTTTTTATGTCGGAGGTTATTGTAATAATTTCGTTTTCAAAGGTTATTGAAGGTTATCGGACCAATAACCTTCGCAAATATTACGTTTATTATGATAAAGTGAAGGTTATTGAAGGTTATCGATATCAATAACCTCCGGAGTATTACGTTTTATTAATAAAAATAAAGGTTTTCGGTACCAATAACCTTCGTAAATATTATGTTTATGTTGGAGGTATTCGAAGGTTATCGAAGTGAAGGACTTCGAAGGCTTACGTTTAAAAAAATTTACTGATGATGAAGAATGCTGTGCGAGGATGAAAGATACCATACGAGGATGAAGAATGATGTACAAAAGATGAAGTATGAAGTACAAAAATAAAGTGTAAAAAAAAGAGAAAGTATAAAAACGANAAAAGAGACTTTTAACCTTTAAAATTTTTGCATACAAGGAGTTACCTTTGATTTTTTCTGCCTCAATGAAGACTTTAGATAATTTTATACCGTATTCTTTACATCAAATTTTGAGAGGAATACTTTTAAGTACTTCTATTGGCATTACTTTAATTTTTCTTTTATTCTTCTTTTTTTTACCGACTGTTTTATACTCTTTATTCCTGTAATATTGTGGTGAAGTAAATTGGTAATCAGGTGAAATGTCATGGGGGATGATATTTTGTGACACTAGATAAACTTTCAGGTGATTGTCATCTTTGTACAAGGATGAAGGATCATCAGGAAATTTTTTATGTCGGAGGTTATTGTAATAATTTCGTTTTCAAAGGTTATTGAAGGTTATCGGACCAATAACCTTCGCAAATATTACGTTTATTATGATAAAGTGAAGGTTATTGAAGGTTATCGATATCAATAACCTCCGGAGTATTACGTTTTATTAATAAAAATAAAGGTTTTCGGTACCAATAACCTTCGTAAATATTATGTTTATGTTGGAGGTATTCGAAGGTTATCGAAGTGAAGGACTTCGAAGGCTTACGTTTAAAAAAATTTACTGATGATGAAGAATGCTGTGCGAGGATGAAAGATACCATACGAGGATGAAGAATGATGTACAAAAGATGAAGTATGAAGTACAAAAATAAAGTGTAAAAAAAAGAGAAAGTATAAAAACGACTGTTGTTGGGAGTAAGTTTCAAGACTTAGTTAGATACAGTTAGAATAATCAATAACTAATTAATAATTAGAAATATTTCAGAATAATTTGAAATACTTTAATAAATATTATATAGAAAAGTAAACTTCATTCAGGAACAGGAAAGATACGTCACGCTGTAATATTTCTGTTGTTAAATGATACTTTACTTTTAAAAACTTTATATTTTATATTTTAATAAACTTATATTTTATGTCGTAATTTTGCGAAATATTATTAAATATTGTTTGATACTGCATTACTACTTTTACTTCACCTTATTTACTGTGCCTTCATGATTAATTTGATTATTATTTGATTATTATTATTATTTATTATATATTTATTATCTGTAGGCTAGTTAAATCGATTGTATTAGCTGTGACTATACATGTTCCCAAAATTGATTTTGAATTTTTGAGGTATTTCGACTTTTTGAGATTTATGCAGAATCTATTCTATATATAGAAGTAAAAAAAGTACCCAGTTATGTGTATCTTTAATCAAAGAATAAATCTGGGTAGTCAAAAAATTTCAGGTTTTAAGTAAAATAATTTTGTCTTCTATGAAAAACTATTTCGACTTTTTTCCNTAATTAATAATTAGAAATATTTCAGAATAATTTGAAATACTTTAATAAATATTATATAGAAAAGTAAACTTCATTCAGGAACAGGAAAGATACGTCACGCTGTAATATTTCTGTTGTTAAATGATACTTTACTTTTAAAAACTTTATATTTTATATTTTAATAAACTTATATTTTATGTCGTAATTTTGCGAAATATTATTAAATATTGTTTGATACTGCATTACTACTTTTACTTCACCTTATTTACTGTGCCTTCATGATTAATTTGATTATTATTTGATTATTATTATTATTTATTATATATTTATTATCTGTAGGCTAGTTAAATCGATTGTATTAGCTGTGACTATACATGTTCCCAAAATTGATTTTGAATTTTTGAGGTATTTCGACTTTTTGAGATTTATGCAGAATCTATTCTATATATAGAAGTAAAAAAAGTACCCAGTTATGTGTATCTTTAATCAAAGAATAAATCTGGGTAGTCAAAAAATTTCAGGTTTTAAGTAAAATAATTTTGTCTTCTATGAAAAACTATTTCGACTTTTTTCCTCAAAATATCAATTTCAGGACCCCAAAATGATTTTGCGTGCAAGTATAGCTGTGATTATACTTGCACACAAAATTATTTTGGGGTCCCGAAATTGCAATTTCGAGGAAAAAAGTCGAAATAGTTTTTCATAAAAGACAAAATTATTTTACTTAAAACCCAAAATTTTTTGACCACCCAGATTTATTCTTTGATTGAAGATACATTAACTGGGTATTTTTTTTACTTCCATATATAGAATAGATTCTGCATAAATCTCAAAAAGTCGAAATACCTCAAAAATCCAAAATCAATTTTGGGAACATGTATAGCTGTGTCCTACTGGCAAATAGAGCGTATTATTATTTATTTGTGTGATGCAAACTGAGAGACTGATTTGAAAAATTGTTTGAAATACTCTGCACTCCTGTGACAGAATTTGGTACCTCCTGTGAGGTGGCATAAAGTATTCAACGCAGTAACCTATAATATTGGCACATCTGTTTCATAAATTTTATATTCTTTAATTAATTTAGTAAAGTACTCATTATATTTCTATTTTTGGAAAAGGACTTCGCTCATCTCAGAATGCTATTAGAGATGGTATTAGTAAAATTATAGAAGATTCATTACCAGTTGGTTCAATACACTCCATAAACCCCCCGACTGTTTACATTAGTAACAATCCACAAGATAAAACAATTATGTTCTCGAAATTTCAAAATTTCTGGACACAAGAAAATATTCAGACTAAACTTGACAATATTCATTTAAAACTCTCCAATAGTATGTCAATTAGGATATATACGGATAGATCCCTAATTAAAAGAGATAATAATAATTCACACGTAACAATAATGGGTTGCGGGTGATGTGCCCTTGACGAGAATAATACAGAGTTCAATTTTAGTGGTAAAGTAGAAAATTTCGTGTTGTCGACACGTGCGGAACTTATGGCGATTCTGACGACAGTTTATGCTACCCCGAAACGTTCAAGGTTATGTATCTATACGGATAGCCAGGCAGCCATTGATGTTATAGCTAATGCATCTGCCAACCCGAGAAAAGCACATAGGAAACTTAAGAATTGGACGTTTGTCAAAGCGATAAAAGAAATAGCTAACGTTCAGGATTTAACACTTCGGTTGGAAAAAGTTAAAACACATTCGGGAGTTGTTCACAACAAAACGGCAGATTAACTAGCAAGGGAAGGTTGTCTTGAGCCTGTATGCTACCCAAACTTGCAGTCTTTAACATCTGTAAATGCAGTGAGTTGTTGGAATACAAAAACAATTAAAGAGTCTTTAAGATATTTTATTAAAAAATTGTGTAAGGCCAAACATTCGATAAAATGGAGATCGCTCAATCAGAATATCTCTATAATTTCTGCTTTTAAAAGTAAGCAGATTCAGTGGGAGTCATCATGGAGAACGACAATGCTTTCTTATACAGATTGCAATGTAACGGATAATAAGAAAACCCAGAAAAGAGCGTTTAATATTAAATTGTTTAATAATGAACTGCCTATATTGGAGAAGTTAAAGGACAGATTTTCAACAATATACGAAAACGATTCTTGTATCCGCTACAATCTAGAAAAAGAAGATCAAGTACATGTGTTGACATGTCCAAAAAATTTAATTGATATACATTCGTGCAGGAATAAACTTATTAATATGCTGGTAAGCAAAACGACTACCGTAGCATATGGGGACACGTGCAAAAATATGAGTAAAACATTAGAAACATTAAAGGAACTTCATATTCCCCAAGATGTGAGCATGCAAGATGCAGATCATTTATCATTCATTGATGTTATGTTGGGATTGATTCTAATAACTGTATATAATACAGTTTTGTAAAAAGTTATAACACATGATTTGGCTGATTAAATAATAGACGATGTATTTAATCAATTTAAACTCTTCCTACACACTCATATATGGAAGGAAAGATGTACAGCAGTTAAAAAGTGGGAAACTGAAAATGGTATCAGTAATAATAAATGGAAAAAAAAGGTTTGTAATAAGACACTTAATACAACAGTAATGTCTCAGACCAATAGTATAGATAACAATAGTATACTCAACAATACTATACAAGATAAAACAAACATCATAAATAAAAACAATTATAATAATAATAGAAGCAAAATTTTTTTTTTATTTTCATTAAATAGATTCTTATATAATCATGTTATTAAAGATAGCTGTAATTGGACTTGATTGTATAAAATAGGTTGTTCGGCAGGGCCTTAACATGCTGAGGGCAATTGTTATTGTCAGGCGGTAAGTTGCAGGCATATCCTTTCGAGTTAGTCTGAGTCTCATCTTTAACTAATAGTTATTAGAATAAGTTATGTATCTTATGTATAAGACACTTTCTGTTTTTCTAATTAATAAAATTTGAGGCGAGGCCTTGTTGGAACAAAAAAAAAAAAATTTCTATTTTTGGAAAAGGATAATCAAAGAAATTTTTAACATTACGAAATAATTTGAAAATATACAATTTAATATTATTATAATCACTTTTTTTATAAAACCATTTTTTTATAATTTGTTTCGCAATCTGTCAAAAGTGATCATCAAAGGAGTCGTTAGTATAACAAAATTCTTCCAGATCAAAGGATTTACAACGAAGATTGTCAAGTGAAAATTCATGTAATCAAATAAAATNACAATAGTATACTCAACAATACTATACAAGATAAAACAAACATCATAAATAAAAACAATTATAATAATAATAGAAGCAAAATTTTTTTTTTATTTTCATTAAATAGATTCTTATATAATCATGTTATTAAAGATAGCTGTAATTGGACTTGATTGTATAAAATAGGTTGTTCGGCAGGGCCTTAACATGCTGAGGGCAATTGTTATTGTCAGGCGGTAAGTTGCAGGCATATCCTTTCGAGTTAGTCTGAGTCTCATCTTTAACTAATAGTTATTAGAATAAGTTATGTATCTTATGTATAAGACACTTTCTGTTTTTCTAATTAATAAAATTTGAGGCGAGGCCTTGTTGGAACAAAAAAAAAAAAATTTCTATTTTTGGAAAAGGATAATCAAAGAAATTTTTAACATTACGAAATAATTTGAAAATATACAATTTAATATTATTATAATCACTTTTTTTATAAAACCATTTTTTTATAATTTGTTTCGCAATCTGTCAAAAGTGATCATCAAAGGAGTCGTTAGTATAACAAAATTCTTCCAGATCAAAGGATTTACAACGAAGATTGTCAAGTGAAAATTCATGTAATCAAATAAAATCTCCGAAGGATTGTCAAAAATATTTTTACAAAATCTTATGGAATAATATGTCAAACTGTTGAAACGAAGGAAAATTACCAAACCAAGTATGAATGCTGATGAAAATGAGGCAAATGCCCTAATACTGGGACTCCAAAATGCATTTCGCATAAGAAATGATGCAAAAATGCCGTCATTTTTCAGAGGAAACCAAGATCCCATGGAATGGTTAGAAGAATTCAATCGATCGGCAAGAATAAACTAATATACTGATGAATACAAACTCCAAGTAGTCAGTGGATATCTACAGGATATAGCAGGACAATAGTTCAACGAAGCGCAAGAAGGACAGAATCTCATCAATTATTGAAACAATATGAACCAAACCTCCTTTGAAACATCTTTCTTGACCATCTTTTGAACAACTGGGTTAATAAACCAATGGAGATTTGAGTTACAAATGAAAGTACAGAAACTAGGCGAAACTGTAGAACAATATTCGAACGATATCAAGAAATTAATTAAATGAATAGATGGCAATAATAGATGGAGTAAAGACGAAAAAGTTTGGCAGTTTTTGAAAGGATTACAAAAAGATATTGCCTATCAAGCCTGACTATTTATTATGTCCCAAGAGAAACCAACATTGGGAAAAGCGATTAGAACAGCTAAACAATTTGAAGAAAATGCTCACACCTATCCCAAAGCTATAATAGGATATACTACTATCACTTCTATGGGCATGCAAGGATCCGTACCTTCTCGAAGTAAAAATAATGAAAGCGAAGATGTAATAGAACGAATAGTACAGAAAGCCTTCGCATTTATTGCCAAAACATTACAGAAAATCATTGAAAAAAGAGAAAGAACACCTAATACTTTTAATAGCAGACCAAACTATAACAATAATAACAGAGGACAAGGTTATAATAATTACAATGGCAATAGAGGACAGAGCTTTAGAAGTTATAATAACCCACCAAATTGCTACCATTGTGAATAGACTGGACATATAGCTTGGAATTGTTCTATGAGACAAGGAAATCAAAGAAACCAAATAAATCTGGCTGCTTTTGCTACCCCACGATCTACCAATACTGTGCCCCTTTCAACTAATGCAACAGCAAATCAAATTACACAACAAGTTTTGCAAGGAGATGTAAATAGTACATCAGTAAATTTTTTTAAACATAAATCTTCGAAGTCCTTCACTTCAATAACCTTTGAATACCTCCAACATAAACGTAATATTTACGAAGGTTATTGGTACCGAAAACCTTAATAAAACGTAATACTCCGAAGGTTATTGATATCAATAACCTTCAATAACTTTCACTTTATCATAATAAACGTAATATTTGTGAAGATTATTAGTCCAATAATCTTCAATAACCTTTGAAAACAAAATTATTACAATAACTTCTGATATAAAAAATTTCCTAATGTAATATGTTTATAACTCAAGAAGAAGAAATCCAACAATTTATCTCTACTGTTTGGGAAAGAATACAGTATTTAAACTAACAGGTACACCTCAGGAGAATGAGAGTGCGAATAATACAAATTTCTCATTTAAGACTGGAGATAATAATAGAGTAATAGGAGAAAGTATTGGGTCAACAAGTAAACAAGATACTCCGCAATCTATCGCAAAAAGATTACGTTCTGCAGAAAAGAAAAAGGAAGTATCCAAAGATCCTAAACAAAAGAAAAGAAAGAAAGTACCCTGTCCAACAACCATTTATTACACAAAATGCTCCGCCATATTCCATTGTCTCAGATTTACTTGCGACAAGAGTCAATATCACTTTGGGGAAATTAATGACTATGCCTCATTATAGAAGCGAGACACGAAAGGCATTGACACCTAAGCGTACAAAAATTGTAAAGATGGCCAATCATACAACAGTAGAAGGGATACATCCATGACTTGTAAGGCCCAAGTAATACTTGATAGTGGTTCATGGATACATCCATGACTTGTAAAGCCCAAGTAATACTTGATAGTGGTTCATTTATTAGTATCATTTCGAAGAACTTCATGGAATCTATAGGTCGAAGGATTGAGAAAACATCTGAAAGAAAAATAACTGGTATACACGGAGAAAGATGTCCTAGTTTAGGAATCGTAATACAAGTATCAATAAAGTTAGAAGAAATTGTGGTAGCGGTTGATATAGAAGTTATTGATGCAGTAAGTTACGTATTTATTTTGGGAACAAACTGGTTAAGGAAAGTACGTGCCATAATTGACTACCAAAAATGTAAATTAATTTTAAAAGATGAAAAGCGAACAGCTCAAATCTCTTGCAGAAATACTAGAGCCACTGTCTTGAATAATGATAAAGAAGAGGATGATAGTGAAGAAGAATATATAGAAAGTAGTGATGATTCAGAAACTGATGAAGAAGAAGTAAACTTCGCAGGATTAACTTATGAACTTCCGTATCAAGAATCTTATATGAAATATAAGTTTACTCCTGAAGGAATGTGCAAGAATTCGAAGCTTGTCACATGAGAACTATATGATCAATTATTTTATTGTTTTGATTCGGTTAGAAGAAAGAAAGGTGCTCAAGAACGATGTAAGGCAATAGGACCTAATTCCTATTGCTGGTGTGACATATATTTAGAAACAAGTCAAGATATATGCGAAGTCTGTAAAGAACATCAACAAGACGAGAAGATTATTTCTATTATACCACGAAAGGAAATACAAGATATTCATTGTAATTTGGTATGAGGCGAAGTAGAGAAGCTCGAAGGAAACCAATATAAGTCGCAAGTTTATGAAATTATTAAAGAATTTCCGAATTGGGTAGTCAAAGATCTTTCGGAATTAGGGAAGACAAACCTTTATTAGCATATAATAGACACTGGTGAAGCAAAGTTCATCAAGTTAAACCCCTATAGAACCTCACCTCGATACTTGGAATTTTTAAAGGAGGAAATAGCAAATATGCTAAAGAACGGACTAATTCAAAAGTCGTTTAGTCCTTGGTCCGCACCCATTGTAGTTATACATGTTCCCAAAATTGATTTTGAATTTTTGAGGTATTTCGACTTTTTGAGATTTATGCAGAATCTATTCTATATATGGGAGTAAAAAAAGTACCCAGTTATGTGTATCTTCAATCAAAGAATAAATCTGGGTGGTCAAAAAATTTCGGGTTTTAAGTAAAATAATTTCGTCTTCTATGAAAAACTATTTCGACTTTTTTCCCCAAAATTGCAATTTCGGGGCCCCAAAATAATTTTGCGTGCAAGTATAATTGTAGTAGTGAACAAGAAGAATGGGAAATTCACGCTCTGTATAAATTACAGAAAATTGAATGCGGTCACGAAACCTGACGCATATCTAGTATCACGAATAGCAGACATGCTAGACGCTTTGGGACACTCCGCTTTCTTTTTAACTTTAGACCTCGCTTCAGGTTTTTGGCAAGNTTAAAGAATTTCCGAATTGGGTAGTCAAAGATCTTTCGGAATTAGGGAAGACAAACCTTTATTAGCATATAATAGACACTGGTGAAGCAAAGTTCATCAAGTTAAACCCCTATAGAACCTCACCTCGATACTTGGAATTTTTAAAGGAGGAAATAGCAAATATGCTAAAGAACGGACTAATTCAAAAGTCGTTTAGTCCTTGGTCCGCACCCATTGTAGTTATACATGTTCCCAAAATTGATTTTGAATTTTTGAGGTATTTCGACTTTTTGAGATTTATGCAGAATCTATTCTATATATGGGAGTAAAAAAAGTACCCAGTTATGTGTATCTTCAATCAAAGAATAAATCTGGGTGGTCAAAAAATTTCGGGTTTTAAGTAAAATAATTTCGTCTTCTATGAAAAACTATTTCGACTTTTTTCCCCAAAATTGCAATTTCGGGGCCCCAAAATAATTTTGCGTGCAAGTATAATTGTAGTAGTGAACAAGAAGAATGGGAAATTCACGCTCTGTATAAATTACAGAAAATTGAATGCGGTCACGAAACCTGACGCATATCTAGTATCACGAATAGCAGACATGCTAGACGCTTTGGGACACTCCGCTTTCTTTTTAACTTTAGACCTCGCTTCAGGTTTTTGGCAAGAAGAAGTATCTGTTAAAAACTGGGAGAAAACTGCTTTCACTACCCCATTTGGTACCTATAAGTTTCTTGTGATGCCTTTTGGACTTATCAATGCCCCTGTAACCTTTCAGTAAGTGATAGATAGAGTCTTCCATAAGGTTACTTGGAAGTTCGTACTAGTATATATTGACGATATTATAATATATTTGAAAACTTACGAAGAGCACTTGGAACATCTGAAAGATTTGTTTACGTTTCTGGGAAATGCCTGATTAAAGATAAACTTGGAAAAGTGCAACTTTTTCAAGATAAGATTAATATTTTTGGGACATATTATAACGATCGATGGAATAGCCCCAGACCATTCGAAGATTGAGAAGGTGCAGTATTATCCAGTTCTACAAAACAAGACAAACGTGAAAGCCTTCTTGAGATTAGCCTCATATTATCGAAGATTTGTAAAAAGCTTTGCCACAATCGTGAAATCATTACACAACTTTACGAAGAGAAGCATAATATTCGAATGGAAGTCTGAACACCAACTCACGTTCGATATATTAAAAGGATGATTAACTTCAGCTCCCATAATAATCTACCTTGACTTTTCAAGACGATTTATACTAGCTATCGACACATTCGACTGGGGAATTGGAGCTGTGTTTTCCCAGAAGGATACAGAAAATCTTGAACATCCTATCGCTTACACCAGTCGTTTGCTGTCATCCCCCGAACAAAATTATACTGTGCTGGAAAAAGAGTGCCTTGTCGCAATATGGGCTGTACGACATTTTAAACATTATCTACATGGCCCCAAGTTTGATTTATATACGGATAATTCCATTTTAGCATGGCTAAAGAATCGCCTACAACCTAAAGAAAGAGTTGCTAGATGGATTTTTGAACTATTTGAGTATGATTACGAACTTATTCATAAGCAAGGAAGGCTTAACGTCAATGCTGATGCACTATTAAGTATAATTAATTAAGACAACAAATATAATAGAACTGAGATATTTATTAAAGATAAAAATCTCGAAACTTTTCAGAAATAGATGTAGATACTTATAATTAGTTAACGGAATACCTAATAAATCATATTTTTTCTCCAAATGGTACTAACGAAGAACGACGAAAATTACGACAACAAGTGAATTATTATATAGTTCAAGACAATATTTTATATAAGCGAAACAAAGAAGACGATTCTTTAAGGGTAATTACAAGAGAAAATTTAACTAAAATATTATACAACATACATAATGTACCAAATGCTGGACATTTTGGTATAAAGGCTACTATAGATAAAATGAGACAACGATACTTTTGGCCTATGATGGGAGAAGATATTCGAAATTACATAGAGACATGTGATATATGTCAAAGACAGGGTAAACTTAAACAAACCGAAGTGTTACGACTTATTGAAGCTATACTTGCACGCAAAATTATTTTGGGGCCCCGAAATTGCAATTTTGGGGAAAAAAGTCGAAATAGTTTTTCATAGAAGACAAAATTATTTTACTTAAAACCTGAAATTTTTTGACTACCCAGATTTATTCTTTGATTAAAAATATACATAACTTGGTACTTTTTTTGCTTCCATATGTAGAATGGATTCTGCATAAATCTCAAAAAGTCGAAATACCTCAAAAATCCAAAATCAATTTTGGGAACATGTATAATTGAAGTAGAACAAGCTTTCGATCGATTGGAAATAGATATTGTAGGTCCCTTGAAGCCAACAACAATGGGAAAAAGATGTATAGTAGTGGCTACGGATTATTTTACAAAGTGGTCAGAAGCCAGAGCTATTGAAAAAACAGATGCGAAAACTATCACCTGGTTTCTATATGATGAAATTATATGCAGGCATAGTTGTCTAAGAAAAATATTATCTAATAAAGGAGCAGTATTTGTTAGTCAAATAGTAACCAACCTAATAGAGATGATAGGAACTCAACGAAGGCTTACGTCTGCTTACCATTCTCAAAGTAATGGACACTGACAGAACGGTATAATCAAACACTCTGTCAAACTTTAAAGAAATGTGTAAAAGAAACAACGCAAGAATAGGATACACTGATAGCTTTGTCACTTTTCGCATATCAAACAACTAAAAATAGAACAACAAAATATGAGCTATTTTATTTACTATATGGATGAGCCCCTACACTACCCATAGAACTTGACATTATTATTTGGCTGGTTGAAGAAATTGATGAAAAACAATTTAAAGAAATGATCCACAAAAGAACTAGAGAAGTTGCGAGATATTCGAAGATAATCGAATTCAAGCATCTAAGAATATTAAAGATGTACAAAAATGACAAAAGATAACCCATGACAAGAAAATTTGAATGATGATATACAAGATAGAAGACATGGTGCTAAAGTACAGATCTGATTTACAGAATGTTCATGGTGATAAGTTTCGAGACAAATGGTCTGGTCCTTTCTTTATTTATAGAGTTCTTGGTAATGGCTCCTACATATTAAGAACCAATAGTGGAGAAGTTTTTAATAGTCAACTTGTACATGGCAATTAATTGAAATCATATAAACAAGGGGTTATCATCCCATGTGAGATGACGAATAAACAATAGACTTATTTAAAAGAATTTGTAAGATTGTAAAAAATCCTGAAAAATTTTGTCAAAAACTTTTTTTACTATGAATAATACTCCAATTCCAGACAGTTTACGAAAGAGAGTTCACAAATTACGAAGAGAATTTTCGCAAATTTTAGGAGAAGCCCAGGTTATCATAGACAATACTGGTGCATATTTGGTAACAGAAAGCACTATAATAGAAATTGATCAACCCGTGAATAATGAAATTACTATGCAAAATGATGATATGTTAATGATGTATGTGGTTGATATTTTTACAGCCCTAGAAGAACAGGATTGGGTTATCAATCTTGACTTAGACAAACTTTTACGAATAGTGACGGATATGCATGGAACAAATGGTCAAAAAATAAATGCATATAAGGAACTCAGTGATTATCTACAAAATGCTCAATTAGGAAGTACCGTGACAGTACTAAAGAAAGAATTACATGAACGATCCCACCAAAACGGAGCATGAATCTACCAAATAGCGACACGAATACAATCATTATTTCAAGTAATAGCATCTGGAAATTTTTTATATCAGAGGTTATTGTAATAATTTCATTTTCAAAGGTTATTGAAGGTTATCGAACCAATAACCTTCGCAAATATTACATTTATTATGATAAAATAAAGGTTATTGAAGGTTATCAATATCAATAACCTCTGAAGTATTACATTTTATTAATAAAAATGAAGGTTTTCGGTACCAATAACCTTCGTAAATATTACATTTATGTTGGAGGTATTTGAATGTTATTGGAGTGAAGGACTTTGAAGGCTTACGTTTAAAAAAATTTACTGATGTAGGAACGCTATACGCCAGAAACTTTCAAAATGTTACACCAGATTGGATCTATAAACTGCCAAAATCAAAGTTCGAAAGATTTTTGCAGCTTTGTAAAACAATGGGTACACAATTAATGGAAGATCTTTTGGAAATAGGTGTAGGGTCGCAGGAGCTCTCCTTTGAAGAAGGAAATATTTGTGGCAAAGTAAATTGGTAATCAGGTGAAATGTCATGGGGGATGATATTTTGTGACACTAGATGAACTTTCAGGTGATTGTCATCTTTGTACAAGGATGAAGGATGAAGAATGCTATGCGAGGATGAAGGATAACGCACAAAAGATGAAGTATGAAGTATTAAGTACAAAGATGAAGTGTAAACAAAAGAAAAAGTATAAAAACGACTGTTGTCGGGAGTAAGTTTCAAGATTCAGTTAGATACAGTTAGAATAATCAATAACTAATTAATAATTAGAAATAATTCAGAATATACTTGCACGCTAAATTGTTTTGGGGCCCCAAAATTGCAATTTTGGGGAAAAAAGTCGAAATAGTTTTTCATAAAAGACGAAATTATTTTACTTAAGCCCCAAAATTTTTTAACTACCCAGATAAATTCCTTGATTAAAGATACATATAACTAGGTACTTTTTTTACTTCCATATATAGACTAGATTCTGCATAAATCTTAAAAAGATGAAATACCTCAAAAATTCAAAATTAATTTTGGAAACATGTATAATTCAGAATAATCGAAATACTTTAATAAATATTATATAGAAAAGTAAACTTCATTCAGGAACAGGAAAGATACGTCACACTGTAATATTTCTGTTATTAAATGATACTTTATTTTTAAAAACTTTATATTTTATATTTTAATAAACTTATATTTTGTGTCATAATATTGCGAAATATTATTAAATATTGTTTGATACTGCGTTACTACTTTTACTCTACCTTATTTGATTATTATTATTATTTATTATATTTATTATCTGTTTTGAGATAGGCCAGTTAAATTGATTGTATTAGTTGTGACCTACTGGCAGATAGAGTGTATTATTATTTGTTTGTGTGATGCAAACTGAGAGACTGATTTGAGAAATTGTTCGAAATACTCTGCACTCCTGTGACAATATAAATCATCTTCCTCTTCACTTTCGTCTAAAATTTCTACATTTTTTGGTTCTGCATAAAATGATTCACTTGGTCCTGGTTTAATGACGTTACTAATTTCCTGTTCTGTTTTATCTCAGCTGACTCTTTAAGAGCTCGCTTTTTATTAATATGCTTCGATAAAAAGCCTTTTTCTTGTTCTTCTATATAGACAGTTCTCTCATTTTGGTTCTGAAAGTTGCTAGCTGTAGTATTTAAATTTGCGTTTTCTGCCATTTTTTGATTATCTTTTTCAATGTTTTTTTGACCAGAAATACTTCTGGTATTATATTTATGTTTTTCTTTGCCCATATGAGCAAGAATATTGTAAAAGAAATAAACTTTATATATGTAGTAAAGCCAAAAAACTATTATTTTGACTGCGGGAATTTTTGGTACAAGTGATCGATGGAAAGAGTTTTCTAAGTTACATTTTTTATATTGTTTTAAATTTTTTTAATCCTAGAAAATATTTATTAAATATAAAATTCTATTTATTAAGACGAAATGAAGAACTAAAAGTTCATGCAGATCCTCCCTATGTCAATAAGTCGGCTGAATTTTAAATTTTTATTAAGGATTTATTTGAAATTTTTATTGATATCATTAAAAACCAGTTTCAAGAAATACAACCAATTATGATAAAAAATTATATTAAAGAGCATAAAAAAAATCCAGTTGAAGTTCTATATGCAATGATCAGTCATCCATCGTATTCTTGATTCACCAGCATGATAGGATTTTTTTACAAGAATGGTATTGGGACTATTACTAATAACCAAATGGCATTTGAATTCTTTAGTATAGCTGTCAATGAAATAATTGATGCCTCTTCCTCTAATTCTCCATCTTTATTGAAACTATATAATATCAACAAAGAAATTGGAACCATCTCTCTTGCAGATAAGCATTTAAAGGGCCTTGGCGTTGGTAAGGATATGAAAAAGGCATATCAGATTTATTCTAAACTTGCTAATGAAGGGTCCTTTATTATAGCTTTAACTGAAGTAGCAGATTTTTATAGGTATGGATTATGTGTCGAAAAAAATGAAGAAAAGGCATTTGAATTATATTTAAAATCTGCTGAGAAAGGAATTCTTACAGCACAAAACAGGGTCGGTTGGTGTTGTATAGATGGAATTGGAACGCCAAAAGATGTAACTCAAGGATATTCATGGTATATGAAAGCTGCTCTTGCTGGAAATATTTATTCGATATTTAATGTTGAGTTTTGTTACACTAATGGTATAGGTGTAGATATAGATTATCAAAAAGCAGTTAAATGGCTTTCAAAGGCTGCTGAAAAGGTGATGTTGCAGCTCAATATAGTTTAGGAAAGTTTTATGAGGCTAACACGGATCACGTTCGATCATTTGAATGGTATAAGAAAGCTGCGGAAGGTAATGATATTTATGGTCTATACGAGGTTGGAAAATTCTTTTATGAAGGATGTGGAACTGAAAGAGATATTGTAAATGCTATCTACTGGCTAAATAAAGCAAAAGAAAACGGGAATATCAATGCCAATAGGCTATTAGGAAAAATAATAAATAAGATAAAATAATTTTTAAAAAATATTGATTAGATATTCCCTTAATATTTAAAGATCGTGGCATGCATTAATAAAATCTGTAATTCAATATTTTTGGTAAACTTTTTCCACATATTAGGTTAGAATATTGTGTTAATGTAATGTTATAAATAAAAATAAAATTTTAAATTTTTACTCATTTATTCATATTATTCATATCAAATAATTTGCGTAAATTCAGATACCTCACTGTTCTTTTTTTTATTCTTCACAGTGTGATTACAAGTTAACAAGAAAAATCCATTTAAAAATATGCACAGAATGCAATCAAGAATATACAATGAGAAAGATTTGGTCAACGTGATGTAATATTAAAACTGTTTGATAAATTTGAAAATTTATGTGAAGATTTCTTAAACAGGTAAAATGTAATATGGTTTATAAATTATATAATATTGTAGCGAGTAAGAAATGTTAGTTCTATGGGATTACACTACACTGTACAAGCATTCTCGTAAATGGAAAAAAAAGTTTTTTATTTAACATAACATAATTAGATTTGCTGCAATCTATAACTTAAATATAATTCACCAGGGTTTTATCATATGACTCTAAAAATAAATTTGCTGGGCAAATGATTAAAAATTCAGAAAAGAAGTATTATCGTATCGTATATAGTTCATGAAGTATTAGCAGGAATAATACAATATATCTGATGTTTATTCATTTGGAATTGTAGCTTATGAGATTATTACTAAGCTTCCAATACCACAAGATAGTGATTTGGCTTTAAAAATGGTAACGAATTATGACCAAGAATACCATTTTACATTTCTAAATTGATTGCAAGATCGATTATGCAATGTTGGGGTGAGTCAACATCGACTCACTTTTAAAGAATTGCATGAAGAGTTAAAAAATGTTACGGAAATTTTTAAATAATGAAATCATAATTTAATCTAAGAAATTACACAAAAATATATTGATATGTTTCGATCGTTAGTTAACGGTTTTTTCTTGCTAAACGGAATTGTTTTGTTATAACATCTTAAAAATCATCAATTAGATTACGTAACCCGAAATTATCTTTTCTCACTAATTTAATTAATTTAAATTAATTGAATTAAATGTTAAATTATTAAATTCTGCAGTTAGACGAAATCGTAAAATTTTTATATCGAGTATAACGTTATCGCATTCAATTACCAAAAAAATAAGTTTTATCAATGCCATAATCTTTAAAAACTATTTATATTATTTATTATTTCTTTTAATAGCTCATTGGCCTTGGTGTTTCCATTTTCTTTTGCTTTATTTAGCCAGTGGATAGCATTTACGATATCTTTTTTAGTTCCACATCCTTCATAAAAGCATTTTCCACTCTCGTATTGACCATAAATATAGTTACATTCTGCAGATTTTTTATACCATTCAAATGCTTTCACTTGATTCTTATTAACCCCATAACCATTTTTATAATAATTTCCTAAATTATATTGGGCTTTAAAATCTCCTTTTTCAGCTGACTTTGAAAACCATTTAAATGCTTTTTGATAATTTTTATCCACGCCTATGCCATCGTTATAACAACATCCAACTTTACGTGCTGCACTAATATTTCCGGAAAGAGCAGATTTCATGTACCACTGAAATCCTTTAGCTGCATCTTTTGGTGTTCCGATTCCATCTATGTAACACCAACCAACCCTATTTTGTGCACATGGAAGTCCTTTCTCCGCAGATTTTAAATATAATTTAAAGGCCTTTTCTTCTTTTTCTTCGTATTTTTCAACGCCAAATCCATACCTATAACAATCTGCCAATTCAATCAAAGCTATAAAGGACCCTTCATTAGAAAGTTTAGAATAAACCTGATATGCCTTTTTCATATCCTTTTCAATGCCTATACCGGCCAAATGCATATCTGCAAGAGAGATGGCTCCAAATCCTTTGTTGGCATTGTATAGTTTCATTAAAGATGGAGAATTAGAGGAGGAGGCATCAAGCATTTCATTGGCAGCTTTATTAAAGAATTTAAATGCCATTTGGTTATCAGTAACAGTCCCAATACCGTTCAAGTAAAAAAATCCTATCATACTAGTGAACCAAGAATGCGATGGATGACTAATCATTTCATATAGAACTTCAACTGGATTCTTTTTATGTTCTTTAATATAATTTTCCATCATAATTGGTTGCGAATCTGCAAACTGTTTCATAATCATATCAATAAAAAATTCAAATAATTTTTTAATAAAAACTTCAACTTTTTCTGACTTATCAACAAAGGGAGGATCTGAATAAACTTTTTGTTCATTTTGTCTTAATGAAGAGAATTTTATAATTAATAAATATTTTTCTTGGATTCAAAAGCATGCAAAACAATAAAAAAATTTAACTTACATATTTAACTTTTCCAATTTAAAGGAAATAATTTCATCTGCAACATTGTGAGGTCGTGATTGAGGAGTTTCGTTTTCAATACTTGCATCAGGGATAACGATTTCAGAAAGATTTTTAACCACTTGAGAAATGTCTGGTCGTGAATTTCCATTGTGTTTCCAGCAATCTGGTTAACAAAATTATATTTTAGTATGTAATAAATATTAATAATTCTAATAAATTTTTATAAATTTATACCAGTATATATTTCTTTGTATTTAGGAGGTGTTCCGGGTATAACCATTTCTCTTTTTCCTTTTAGAATATTATTTAACAGATCAACCTTTGACATTTCGAAAGGAGGAGTGCCGCTAGAAATTTCCCAAAGAATAATTCCCAAACTGAAAATATCGGAACTCTTATTTTTACCAATTGTGTTGAAAATTTCCAAATATTGAGGGTCAATATATTGAATTGGACCGAGAGAATTTGTAAGGAATTTTAAAGATTCAGGCATAATTTTCGTTAATCCAAAAACATTAATTTTAATGCTTCCATTATGAATAAGAATATTTTCAGAATTCTAATTAAATTAAATAATAAATAAAATAATTAAAAATAATTTATCTGGAGAATTTATTTTTAAATAAGAAAATAATTACCAATTTTCCATGAATAATATCATTCGAATGTAGAAACGTCAAAACATTGGCAATTTGTTTTGCAATATTTAATTTTGCGTTCCAATCAAGTTTTTGAAAATTTGTTTTTAAATATTGACGAAGAGAACCGTTATTAGCACATTTAAGAATAATCATATAATTATCGGAATTCTCTGTAAAAAAATTAAATAAAAAGATGAATTGTTTATAATTATTAAGTATAAAAATTATATTTATATTACCTTGCTTAGTAATGCCATAGAATCTAAGAATACTATCATGTATTTCCAATTTTCTTTGTCTTTTGATCTTTTCGATTAAATAATAAAAATTGTTAAAAAATATTCAAATAATAGAATTAAAAAAAAGTTTAATTTAACTTACTTCGTTTATTAAATTGTCCAGTGTAAATTTATCATTTAAAGAAATGCATTTAAGAGCAACGATTTTTTGAGAAGTTTTAAAAGTGGCTTTATAAACATTTTCACTAATCAATTTTACGTCTTCAAATTCAAAATATTGATAAAATGGGATATTTTCTTTTTGAAGAGTATCTTCGATAATCAAATTATCCATCCAGACTTCCCATTCTTTTTCGTTTGTCTTTTCGTGGGACATGATTAAAATGTTGAATTGATAAATAAATTTCGCCAATTTATATAAGAATTCATTTAAATGAAACTTCCGTTTGAATGTTGAATTGGTAAATGACGGCCATGCTCCGGCGGCTTGGCATGCCAATTACCGTAAGTCACACAAAACTAAATTTAATTCTATTCCATTAAAATGGTGTATGATAGCCCTTAAATTAATCCTTGTGTCACAACTAAAGCTCTAAACGGTCCGGTTCGTTCCGGTTTTACCGCAGAACCGGACCGTTGATTCTGTTTTTATATATTCAAAATATGTAATTCGGTTCGGATTCTATTAATAAACCGTGACACAAAAAACCTTTAGGGTTATTACACGGCTCAACGGAACGGGAATTTACTAATTTTTATCATAAAAACTTATTTTAACTACTTTTAGCGAACCTTGATAGTCTAATATAGTAAATTTTTATAAAAAATTTAATTTCTGACTTACTAATTTTTTGCCTAATTTCTGTATTCTGATTTCGAAAGAAATCAACCTTTTCCCAATCTTTACTCAAATCAGCATATAGTTTAATTGATGCAAAAGAGAAAGTTAAAACCAGGCTATCAAATAATTATCTTATTGCATATTAAAATTCCCATAATTATAAATAATAGCGATAGATTAAATAGATTTCCTCAATTTAAATGATGACGAACGATCAGACTGTTCTCGACGTTCAGCATTTTATTTTTTCATCTAAGCAAATATTCGAATAATTTTATTGATAATGTCTATAATGTATGTACAGTATCGTAAATTTGTTAGTAATTTAGGTATATATATAAAAGAAAAAATGTTGAAATTCATTAAAGTGTAATAATTAAATATTTTCATAAAACAAAGCTTATAATGAACTGCATGTATGTTTCTTGTAATGTTGAAAATAAAGTAAATAATTATCGGGAAAAAAAAATATAAAAAGGAAATGACGCACCTTCCTATCCTAGACTTTCTAAATGATTTCTTCTACAATTTTTCCTTGTATTGATCCAATTGATTTATTTGTTTAATTTCTTGCTTTTTTTCACATATACAATATTTTTACCTAAAAATAAAGAAACTTAAACCACCAGATCCAACCCACCGCCTAGGCGCAAGTCAAGAAAACCAAAAACTAACAATAAATAAATGATTTATATTAGCATTCATCAATAATAAACATACAAACAAAAGAAAAAAATAAAGATTTCTTATCTGAAAAATGTATCCTCACGCAAATTAAAAATAATAAAAGAAAGATTATTATTAAATAAAAGAAAGAAAGTTTAGTATTAAAAGAAAGAAAAAAAGGTAAGGTTATTATAAAAAAGAAAAATTGAACCAAATCCACCTAACCCAAACCACAAGAAATTTGACTATTTAAAAAACTATCTATAATTATAATCGATATCCTAAAATATCATATAAACAAACAATGAAGAAATAAAAAATGTTCATACCTTAAAAAAATCTAAACTAAGGAAAAGAAAATCACTCTCCACTTCTTATATATGTTTCATACTCATAAATTCATTTGTTAGACAACAAAATAATAAATAATAAAAAAAAAAAGAGAAAAACCAAAATATGAACAAAAAAAAATTGGATCCATGCAGGAATCGAACCTACTAAAGAATAATGAAACATTAAACTTTAAACCATTTGGAACCTTTTTTTAGCGTAGAAGAACTTTAAAAGAAACTACGACATCGAGTTATAAAGGCCATGCTACCCCAGAAGACTAAATATATAAACAGAATCATGAGGAATTTATAAGGGGTTGCGAGTATGTTTTTTTAGGCGTCAGTTATTTTTGGAGAAGGGATTACACATGTGGGATTCGTCCTATGAAAAGTGTGAAAAAAAATCAACATACATATAGAGTCTTCTGTGCAGCGTTTATTCTTGTTTGGAAAAGCTACTTAAAACCCCTGGGGAGTGAATAGACAACCAACCAAATCCTTCTACGGAATCAGCTTATTGGCGCTACCCCCAAATTAGTTCAAGCTCCAGTGCAAAGACCGGTCTAACCAGCACCTAGATTTTTATCCCAAATTAAGGTTTGATCCTACACAGCGGAAACCTGAGTAATTTGCTCCCCAGTAATGGTTATTGTAGGAATCGAACCTACTGAACAAAATAGTTCATACCATTATAACCTACTTTGATGGCCAAAAATTATATTTCCAAATATCTCTCGAGAGAAAAATTCTCATGTATACAACCCAAGAACAATAAAAAAATATTATTATTTAGGATACAATCATAAAATACATAAAAATAAACAAAAATAAACAAAAAGATATACTTACCAATAAGTTTGCTCAAAAATTTTGGTAGGGAGAAGTTATTGTATATTGGTATATGATAAATCATTTTATTGTAAAAAGAAATCGTTTCTTTGTCAAAAAAAAAAATAAGTTATTTTTTGATAAAAAATATATCGTTTTTTATAAGCGAAATAGGGAGAAGTTATTGTATATTGGTATATAATAAATCATTTTATCATAATAAGAGGTTGTTTTTTTTGGCGAAAATAAGTTATTTTTTGATAAAAAATATTAATAGTTTTTGTTAAAATATATCGTTTTTTATGAGTGAAAATACAAAGAAAATTTTAAAGCAAAAAAAAATTTCATGGGAAAAAATTTTCGTGAGAAAAAGTTGAAACAAAATCAGGGAAAAATCAAACACATATTTATGGATCCAAACGCTACACAAATAATTAATGTATACAAAGCATATGACCACATTTTTATAATATCGCGTCGCGTAACTCATTTTTATTTTCATACACATTCAAAGTTGTAAACAAACTGAGTTAAAATTAGATAAATTTAATTATTAAAATTATTTCAAAATAAACAAATAAACAAAAACAAGTATATTGTAATTATAGGAAATTTTAAATAAATGAAATAAACAAAAACAAAATTATTATTTTAAAATAAATAAACAAAAAAATTAGTATTTTAAAATAAACAAATACAAATACACAATCAAAGAAAATTTTATTTATTCATTAAAGAGCAAAAAATTAAGTAAACTTTGAATATATTTAATATTTTTCATTTCCAATACAAATTAAATTTTTTTTTTATAAACAAATATCTTGTCCCGGAAATAAATATATCATATAGTATTATTTTTTGCCGTAATATATAATAAATATATCATATATAGTATTATTTTTTGCTGTAATATATAATAATAATCCAATTCTTCCAAAATTCTTTCTAATTTTATTAATGCTTTTTGGAAATATCTTTAAAACAGCAAAAAAAATAAAAATAAAGAATGTGCAAAACCAATGATAAAATTAAATTAATAAATCAATGACGACAAAACATAATTTTTTATGGAGATCTTTTGTGTATTTTTAGTATTTTGGTAATGCAAATTTTCTTCAAGCAATCAAGTTAAGTTGTTTAGCAAGTATTAAATCATTTAGAAATAAAAAGAAAGATCGTAAGAAGTAGAAAAATACAAACTAATCCTTACCCTCGTCACGTTGAATCGTCGTCATAATTTTCACTTCCATCACTTCTATCACTTCTTTTATCAGAAATTTCATTACAGCAAAAAAGAATCTCGAAGAAATAAAGAAAATAACAATAAATAAACACCATTTTATTTCTCACTTCATAAATATTAATTAATTCATTCCCCAATTATTCCCTTGAGCTCTTATTAAAAATGGGATCAATCTTGAATCGAATCGATTAAATCAATTATTAATATTAACCCCTATCCCATAGCCACACTTTCCCACTCACCCACACCAAACCCACACGCATACTTTTCCAAACGCTATACATTTATATACGATCACACATTCTTAATAATGATAAAAATTAATCTCGATAAAAATAATATAAATAATATAGAAATATATGTAATTACCATATAATTGACCGAAATTTACAACTCCCTAATTTTGTATCAATTCCAAATTGTTTCATTTATTAAATGCCAAAATTACTGATTCTTGATTTGTGAATGAAGATAGATTATTCTTATTCGAATGTTCTTTTATTTTTAAATATGAAAATTGACTGAGATTCATGAATATCTTCTATATTATCATGATCATGTATGGGACTAGGATATCAGCTATCAATCTTTCTCCCATCATGTAAGCTCCTCAATCTTGAGAATTAATCTTTGAGATACATTTGATCCGTGTTGAATATAATTGTATCCCTTCGTCCTCCTCCTCCGCCGCCTTCCTTCTTCACTATCGTAAGGACCCGATTTACCAAATTTTGAGCTAATTTCATGGATATAAAATCAATTGCAGGCCGAAATAAACTTATTCTGCATCGATTAATAATTTTCGGACCAATTTCCATATCGATGATATTAATCAAAAAATTCTTAAATTCAGGATTTTCTTACGATTAATGCTAAATTTATCAAAAGAATTCAAACTCAAAGTTAAAAGTTTTTGAATTCATGAGATAAGTTGATGCATATTAAGACATCTAAAGTGTATGTCAGTAATAAAGTTAGCATGTTAGCATTTTATCCAGATGAAGAAGATCAGACAGATCAAATTCAACCGAAAAACTAAGAATTTACTTGATACCATATTTATTTAATGCTTACCCGAAAGATTGAGCAAAAAATGTCTTTCTAATAATCCAATAAGTAGACGCATTTTTTTCTGAAAATTTAATCAAATCCGTATAAATATCTGATTGAACATAATTTACCAACCAACCACGAGAGAAAAATCTGTTCAGATAATGATTTGTTTCTAAGAAATGTATAATTCTAATAAATTAAAAAATAAAAAAAAAAACAGAATAAGTTATTTAACGATAATAGAATATTATCAACAACTCGTAAATAATTCATACCTTCATCAAATGATGCATGATATCAGGCTAGTAGATTCTGTAGATAATTCTTGAGATTATTCTCGAGATAATTCTTGAGATAATCATGTGTTCGCCAGATAATTCTTTTCTAATTCTCTAGGTACTCCTTTAGATAACATTTATGTTTCTCTAGTAAATAGCAATGAGTAAAAGTTGGAATTTGAAAAAAACTTAAGTTAGGTCTTAAACTTTTAGAAACAGAATTAGTAGTGATAAGCGAAGGTTTTCTTCTGTTAAAATTAATATTCTTAAAACAAATTTTCTTTTCATTCAATTTTTCTTTAAATTTTCTTATAATTTTTTCTTTTCCTTGTTTTCTACATTCAATTGCATTAGTAAAAAAATTCGCCTCGATATTTTATTTTTTTTCCGAAAGTTTTTATAAATATAAATGAGTTACGACTCATAACGGTTTACGTGATTGACTGATCATCAAAAGTTCCGAATACCTTTTTACTCTCCAACTCTCGAATCTCACGTAATTTCAGTATTCTCAAATATTATTCCTAATTTTTGGCATCCCCCAAGTAATCAAATGCAAGAAAGCCCGTGGAAATATTTTAAGAAACACAACCGAGGAATTCGAAATTCTGCAAGCAACCCTAGATAAATAATTATTACGAGATGTAGAAAGTAATAAATTTCGCAAACAATGTTTTTGTTTTAATGTATGGCCCTCAAGTGTTGAGTGGATTATGTATGTCGCAATTTTAATTGTAATATTTGTAATATTAAAATAAAAGATATTAAATTATTAATAATTACAGTGAAACAATAAGTCGACTGTGAAGCTGGAAGGTATTTAGTTGGTGCTTCAGCCATCACAAAAATTATTAAAGAATATCCAGAAGAGAAAATCGCTTCCATGTTTGAGGTTGATTATAATATTAACATTATCGATTTTATTTAACTTGTAAAAAACGCGGAATTTGACCATCAAAATAATTAGGGAAATCTTAACCTGTGCGTAGGGTAACAGATTCTTATCCTATGCCGACAGGGGGTTAGGGTTTGGGTTATCAGGGGTATACATGTCGTCAAAACTAATTTGGCCTTGACTCAACTCTTAAAATTTCAATTTTTAATTGCGTCTGACTCAACTAATTGCGTCAGTTACTAGTAAAAATCAAAATTTGCCTTGACTCAACTCCAATTTTTCTCAATTTTAATTGCGTCTGACTCAACTAATTGCGTCAGTTACTAGTAAAAATCAAAATTTGCCTTGACTCAACTCCAATTTTTCTCAATTTTAATTGCGTCTGACTCAATTCAATAGTTTTGACAACATGTATAATCAGGGGTAGTGTATTTATCACCGCGTGTCACACCTTTCGAATATCGAATTTTATTAAATATCTCAGGGACTTAGAATTTTTTTGCATGCGGAAACCATATTTGTCACCCAAAATTTGTCACCTAACATTTGTCACATGAAACTTACACGTGAAATTAATCGGATCACCTGCAAAGTTATGAACCAATGAAATTCGAAAGGTAAAGGCGCACAGGATAAAAACCTGTACGGGGTGCACAGGTTAAGGATCCTCAAATAATTATTTATGAAATACGCATGATTAGTGTAATATCTAAATTTAGTAATTTTGATTGTGTAATGAGATAATTATTTGAAAAACCAAAAACATCTACTGTAGTTAAAAAAAAAGTGAATGTTGAAAATCAGTGAAAGGAACAAATGTAAATGAGTAGGGTCTGTAACCATAGTGTAAAGTCGCTGCGTCGGGCCTAAAAGTTATGAGATGCACTTTGCGGTAATTAAATAGAAGGAAAATTAAAGGAAAAAATAAAGAAAAATATTTAGTCGATCGAGCTTTGTTACAAAATTATTTTAAAGATTTTAATTTTAACATGAGAAGAAGAACTTCGCTTAACTCTGTTGCAAAAATTCATTAAAGAATTTGGCATATTATCCAAAAGAATTAGAATTATCCGGAGAACACAGGAATATCTCGGGAATTATCTTTGGAATTTACTAGAGGTTATCGCCTGATATCATTCCATCATTTGATGAAGGTATTAATTATTTTTAAATCACTATTATTAAATAATTTATTCCATTTTTTTTTCCTTTTTTTTTATTTTATTTTTTATTTTATTTTTTTTGGCGAATTATTTCTCAGAAACAAAGCATTATCTTAATTGACTCGTTCTCTTGCGGTTGGTAAATCATTTTTGATCAGATGGTTCGATTAAATTTCAGAAAAAAAGTATATTAGAGTATATTTATATTAATATATTAATATATTTATAATATATATATTTTATTTTTTGTTTTTTATTAGAGACGAACAATTAATCGACAATTAAATGAATACGGCATCACGGTTTTTCAGTTGAATCTGATTTGTCTGATGAAGGATCTTTTTTTACTTCTTCATCGGAAAAAAATGAATCTCTTCGTAATAGAATTGCCCTTATCACTGACATGTACTTAAGATGTCTTAATACTGCATCGATAATTTTATCTCTTTTTAAATTACTGGCTTCAAATCGAATCCTCGCGATAGTGAAGAAGAAAACGAGAAAAAAGAGATGAAGGCAGTGAAGGGGAAGGGAGATCAATCAGATGTTTATAAAGATTTTATTAAATTTTCATTTACTTATTGGATTATTAGAAAGGTATTTTTTGCTCAATTTTGCGGGTAAATATTGCATTTAACCCAATATATGCTGTATTTAGTGATGTTGATTTAGGTATATTAGAGTATATTTGAGTATATTTATATTAATATTTCTAACTCGTATATTTATATATTTATTTTTTATAGAGGAGAAACTGATGAACAATTAATCGACGATTAAATGAATACGGCATCACGGTTTTTCAGTTGAATCTGATTTGTCTGATGAAGGATCTTTTTTTAATTCTTCATCGAAAGATAAAGAATCTCTTCGTATGAAATATAATAGAAATACCCTTATTATTGACATGTACTCAAGATGTTTTAATACTATGCCGATAATTATCTGTTAAAATTACCAGCTTCAAAATTTAACAAATCGAATCTTCACGATAGTGAAGAAAGAATGGAGGAGGAGGAAGAGGAGGAAGAGATGCAATTGTTTCAACATGTATCTCAAGATTGAGGAGCTTACATGGTGGAACCCCAAAAATGCCCAGTCCCGTATATGATAATATTTAGAAGATACTCATAAATCTCATAATGAAGCGGTAGAATTAATATTAAATAATTATAAATAAAAAAAAAGATTCGAATAAGAACAATATTACATCGTCATTTTTATTGCTTCACAAAATCAATAATCGGCATTTAATAAAATGAATCAGTTTGGAATTGGTGCGTTGTGGTAATTATATATATTTCTATATTATATTTATATTATTTGATCGAGATTAATTTAATATTTATTTTTATCAGGAATGTGTGATCATATTACTTATATAATTGCAAGTTACGGATATCCTGCATATGAATGTATAAAGGTATGTGTGTGGGTTGAGTGGGAGAGTGTGGCTATTGGATAGGGGATAATATAATTTTATTTATTAATTCTTATTTTTAATTATTTTAATTAATTGATTAAGTGATTTAAAGGTTAACGAAGTAGTCCCATTTTTAATTAAGAGCTCAAAATTCTCGGTCTTTGATAGCCGATTAATGAATGAAAAGAAATTATTATGGGATGAATTAATTAATATTTATGAATTTATTAATTTATGAATTTAGTGATTAATTGAATTAATTAACTGTGAAGCGAGAAATAGATTGGTGTATTATTTATTGTTATTTTCTTTATTTCTTCGAGATTCTTTTTTGCTGCAATGAAATTTTTGTTAAAGAAGTGATGGAAGTGATGATGATGATTCTACGTGACGAGGGTAAGGATCGGTTTGGTTTTTTTGACTTCGTACTTTTATTTTACGATCTTTCTTTTTATTTCTAAATAATTTAATACTTACTGAGAAACTTTACTTCCATAAAAAATATTTATTATAAAATATAATATCTAAAATATAGAGCGTACTAATTAATTGTTAATTACATGAGAAGAGAAGAGAATGAATTTTTATTTAAATGATAAATAAAAATAACCAAATATGATACTTTTGCACGAATTTTTACTCGAGATATCACAATAGTAATCCACTCGTGATACCAAACACTATTCTTACTCTACACATTGGCATTTATATGTATAATAACACAATAAACTTTATTTTCTGATTATGATCAATTATATGCTCTTATTAAAACTAAAAATACAACATTAGAATGTGGAGTAAAAGATTTTTCTTATTTTCAACTTCAATGATTACATTTTTATTAATAAGAATTCAATGAAGTTTTGAGATAATTTGTCAAAAAATCTCGGAGACATTTTCTTTTGTAATTGATTAATGCAAACTTTGTTTGTAATTAATACTTTTCCTTATAATAAATATTAAATATCACAAAATAACAATAAATAAATTAAAAAAAATCAAAACTTCAAATTATAACGATTATTTAATTAGAATGTAGAAAAAATTTATTGTATTAGTAAGTAATCATAAATTTCATAAATTTCAAATTCAAAATGCGTCATCGATTCTTGCAATTTTTGTAGAATTATAAAATTAAAAAAAAAAAGATTTTTTATTAATATTTTTCATTTAAGAAATTGCAAATAAATATTATTATTTATCATTTCAACAAAGAATTAGATGAGATAACTTTATCTGGTTTTTTCGCTTATAATTTTTCAATCTATTTTTTTAAGAAAAATAATTTCATTATAATTAAGATTATAATATATTTTATTTAATGTTTTAATGTTTAGTCTTCAAGTGGCGTCTCGTTATTTAATATAATTTAATTTCTTTCAAATAAAGTTATTTGAAACTCGAATTCTTGATCACATTCTTCTCTAAATAAACAATAAATAAAATAGCTTAAAAAAGTTAGAAGAAAGTGATTCAGGAACAAGAACTTATTCAGATATAAAGAAAATTCATAGATCATATTAGCATTTTTAACCTTTTCCTAATATTTACTCAAATTAGCATATAATTTAGCCATTAAATAATTATCTTATAGTATATTAAAATTTCCAGAATTATTGATTTCCTTAATTTAAATGAAGATATATTTTTTTTCATCCAAGCGAATATTTAATATTTGAATAATTTTATTGATAGCGCCTATAAGATATTAAATAGATATTAATATCGTATGTATTGTATCTCTGATTTTAGGTGTAAATTTATTTATGTATATATATTCATCATAAAAGATATTAAAAATGTGGCGTTCACAAAGAAAGAAAAAATGTTGAAATTCGTGCAATAATTAAATAATTTGTTAATCGATTAATATTGATAATAAAAAAATAAAGTTTACATAAGGGAATATAGAAAAGATAAATTAAATAAATATTTCCTCATTTTTGATATATTGACTATCATTAAAAAAACGAGCAAAAACATAATAAGAATCTAGTTGTCGTTACATCCTTGGGCGCATTTAATGGAATATCTCACGGGACCTAACACTCGTGATTTTTTTTTAATTCTTTAAAATATTTTCATGGCGTAATAAACTCAGTATTTGATTAATCAATATATTAATTATAAATATTTTTTTGGTTTTTTTTTCTATTCCTTCATGGATAAAAATGAGGACTGGTTCTTTGACTTTTTATTGATGAGCTGCTAAAATTGAAGTAGAAGCCAAAGTTGCAAATAAAGATTTTCAGGATATAAAATAAGTTGATTGTTTTTGTGAAAAATCTAAAGTATTCAAGAGATATGGATATCTGGTTCCATTATCCGAATTGTCAGATAAAAAAAAAACTTCAAAAGGAACTTGTTGAATATATTTCAATTATGAAAAAAATGATGGAAAGAATATAAAGCTAATTCAATTAAGCAGATAATACAAGTAATTGATGCTATTGACGTATCCATTCTCCTATCTCTTATATAAATTTATACGACCAATAAATGTTTCTAGAGTTAATTAATGTTTTATATGGACTTGCAATGGAGAAGTAACTGCTCATTGGCTTTAAATACTGAACAAATTCGACAAATTTTACAGCATCCAAAAATGAATTGTAAAGAAATGAAAATTTTTTGTATCGTGTGTTTTTTCTTATAATTGATAATCATGGATTAAAATTTCTCGTTACATTTCCAAAAATAATCAACGTGGACTTCACAACGGTAGTGTACATACTATTACCACATAAAATTACATTTATCAAAGCGTTCTATTTGTGAGGAATCTAGTTTTTATTTGCAACCTAATTCCAATTGGATAGAAACCGGCATGTATAAATCTGAAATTTATAGACTTTTTGAAGTAACTTTCGAAGGAATAAAAGTAGTTTATTAAAAGTATTGATAAAGACTTGTTACAAAGTATAACAATGGAGATATATTACTGCTTTGGCGTATCTTATCCCTATTGCTATGCAAAAGTTTATTTTATTACAAGAAATATATTTTTAGAATTATTGAGTCACTATGAAATCTTTTATCATTAAAAATTGACTATTACAAAGAAAATTATTTATTATTTGAATTAATTATTACAGAATTATTTACTATAAAAGAAAAGTATTTTCAGAACTATTAGACTAATATAATATTATTTATTATGAATTATTTCGAAACTAATTATTGTTATTAAGATTATTAGAAATTTATTATTGTTTTGAGTATAAAATGAATAAAGAAAATGTTTTCGCGAAAAGGAATATAATTTTTCTTCTTATTTACCTTCACACTCTGTCATCCGAAAAAAAGTGTTTGTGCCAGGATGAATAAACAGTTATCCCGGATGATAGATGACACACAAGGATAATTCAACCTATCTATCATCCCCCGTGATTTTCGTATTCCCCGTGTTACCTCAATGGGATTTATTTATAATTTGGTGTGACTTACTCATTTACCAATTCAACATTTCATCATGTCTCAAGAAAAGACAAACGAAAAAGAATGGATTGACAATTTGATTATTGATGATATTCTTCAAAAAGAAAATATCCCACTTTATCAATATTTTGAATTTGAAAATATAAAATTAATTAGTTTAAATGTTTATAAAGCCACTTTTAGAACAATTCAAAAAACTGTTGTACTTAAATGCATTTCTTTAAAAAATAAATTTACGCTGGACAATTTAGGAAATGAAGTAAGCTAATTAGATTATTTATTTATTCTATCACTTGAATTTGCTATTATGATAATATTTTTAATATTTTTACTTTTTTTTTATTGAAAAAGATTAAGAGATATCGAAAATTGGAAATTCATGACAATATTCTTAAATTTTATGGCATTACTAAGCAAGGAAAGACATATTTTACAATAATAGCATTGATAATTAATTTTTAAAAATTAATTTTTTTTTTGATTTTTATAGAGAATACCGACAATTATATGATTATTCTTGAATATTCTAATAGTGGTTCTCTTCGTCAATATTTAAAAACAATTTTCCAAAAACTAGATTGGAATGCAAAATTAAATGTAGCAAAGCAAATTGCCAATGTTTTGGCGTTTCTACATTCGAATGATTTTATTCATGGAAAATTGGTAATTATTTTCTTATTTAAAAATAAACTACACAGATAAATTATTTTAATTATTTTATTTATTATTTAATTTAATTAGAATTCTGAAAATATTCTTATTCATAATGGAAGCATTAAAATTAATGTTTTTGGATTAACGAAAATTTTGCCTGAATCTTTAAAATTCCTTACAAATTCTCTCGGTCCAATTCAATATATTGACCCTCAATATTTGGAAATTTTTAGCACAATTGGAAAAAATAAGAGTTCCGATATTTTCAGTTTGGGAATTATTCTATGGGAAATTTCTAGTGGCAATTCTCCTTTCGAAATGGAATCTTTGTCAAATGTTGATTTATTAAATAATATTGTAAATGGAAAAAGAGAAATGGTTATACCCGGAACTCCTCCTAAATACAAAGAAATATATACTGGTATAAATTTATAACAATTTGTTAGAATTATTTATATCTATTACATAATAAATCGAATATTTTCCGTTTAACAGATTGCTGGAAACACGATAGTAATTCACGACCAGATAGTTCTCAAGTGGTTAAAAATCTTTCCGAAATCATTATCTCCGATGCAAATTTTAAAAATGAAACTCCTCAATCACAACTCTACAATGTTACTGATGAAATTATTTCTGTTAGATTGGAAAAGCTAGATATGTATGTCACATTTTTATATTGTTTTACATGTTTTGGATACTAGAAAATATTTATTAATTATTAATAACTATTAAATTCTATTTATTATGACAAAATGAAGAACTAAAGTTCATGCAGATCCTCCCTTTGTCAATAAGTCAGCTGAAGTTTTTATTAAGGATTTATTTGAATTTTTTATCGATGTCATTAATAAACAGTTTTCAGAAGAGCACCCAATTATGATGAAAAATTATATTAAAGAGCATAAAATGAATCCAGTTGAAATTCTATATGAAATGATTAGCCACCCATCACATTCTTGGTTCACTAGCATGATAGGATTTTTTTACAAGAATGGTATTGGGACTGTTACTGATAACCAAATGGCTTTTAAATTCTTTAGTAAAGCTGACGAAATAATTGATGCCTCCTCCTCTAATTCTCCATCTTTAATGAAACTATACGTCATAAACAAAGAAATTGGAACAATGTATCTTGCAAATATGTATACAGAAGGTACAGGCGTTGAAAAGGATATGAAAAAGGCATATCAGATTTTTTCTAAACTTGCTGATGCAGGATCCATTTTAACTTTAATTGAAATAGCAGATTGTTATAGGAATGGATTTGGCGTCGAAAAAAATGAAGAAAAAGCATTTGAATTATATTTAAAATCTGCGGAGAATGGAATTCTTACAGCACAAAATAGGGTTGGTTGGTGTTATATGGAAGGAATCGGAACACCAAAAGATGCATCTAAAGGATATCTATGGTTTATGAAAGCTGCTCTTGCTGGAAATATTTATGCAATATTTTATGTTGGGTATTGTTATTGCGATGGTACAGTTGTAGATAAAGATCATCAAAAAGCATTTGAATGGTTTTTAAAGGCAGCTGAAAAAGGAGAATCTATGGCTCAATATTATTTAGGAAATTGTTATGAAAATGGTTATGGAATTAATGTGGATCACGTGAAATCATTTGAATGGTATAAGAAAGCCGTAGAAAGTAATTATATTGATGGTCAATACAAAGTTGGAAAATGCTTTTATGAAGGATGTGGAACTAAAAAAGATATTGTAAATGCAATCTACTGGCTAAATAAAGCAAAAGAAAATGGGAATAACGATGCCAAAGAGCTATTAAAAGAAATAATAAATAAGATTAAGTAGTTTTCAATTAAATATTTCCTTATTGTTTGAAAGATTATGGCATTAATAAAATCTGTACATCGTAAACTTAAAATATTATAAATAAAATTTAACTCACTTATTAATATTAAGTCAACATCTAACATAAATTTAGATTCCTCTATTGCTTTTTTGATTTATTATTCTTCGCGCTGGGATATTTTTTTTAAAAAAACAAACTTCTATCTTACATACTTTCTTAAAAGTTAAATGAAAAAAATATAAAGAATTAAAAAATAAAAAAAAAATGGAATAAATTATTTAATAGCAGTGATTTAAAAAATATTATCAACTTTTAAATAATTCATACCCTCAACAAATGATGGAAAGATATTAGACGATAACCTCTAATAGATTCTGGAGATAATTCATGAAATAATCCTGTGTTCTCCGTAATTCAAAAAAGGTGTCGCGACAAATGGCGTAATTAAATTTTCCTTACGATTACAAAATATTTTAATCTGATTATAGGCAATGACTGAATCAATTTCAAGAAACATTTTTATACATAAACAATTATTGCGTGTCATCATTTATACACATTTGTCATTGATTTAAAAAAAGACCTTTATTATGCAGTAATGATAAACCATTTTATTAATAATAATGCAACTAAATTTTAAAAGAAATTTCCAAAAATAACTGTCACACCAATACAAAAAAACTGGTCACAAAACAATTAATTATTAATAATTGTAACATAAATAATTTATAATTGTAACACAATGAAGAATCTGAATTACATATTCGGCAAGACAATTAAAATTTAATTTGGGCACATTGCATAATTCATTTACGAATTCAACATTTAATCATGTCCCATGAAAAGACAAACGAAAAAGAATGGGAAGCCTGGATGGACAATTTGATTATTGAAGATGCTCTTCAAAAAGAAAATATCCCATTTTATCAATATTCTGAATTTGAAGATGTAAAATTAATTAGTGGAAATGTTTATAAAGCCACTTTTAAGACTTCTCAAAAAACTGTCGCGCTTAAATGCATTTCTTTAAATGATAAATTTTCGCTGGACAATTTAATAAATGAAGTAAGTTATATTAATCTTTTTTTTTTTAATTCTAATATTTATTTAAAATTTTTTTACTATTTTATATTATTTCTAATTTGAAAAAGATTAAAGGACATCGAAAATTGGAAATGCATGATAGTATTCTTAGATTCTATGGCATTACTAAGCAAGGTAATATAAATATATAAATTTTTATACTTGATAATTATAAACAATTCATCTTTTTATTTAATTTTTTTACAGAGAATACCAATAATTATATGATTATTCTTAAATGTGCTAATAACGGTTCTCTTCGTCAATATTTAAAAACAAATTTCCAAAAATTGGATTGGAACGCAAAATTAAATATTGCAAAACAAATTGCCAATGTTTTGACGTTTCTACATTCGAATGATATTATTTATGGAAAATTGGTAATTATTTTCTTATTTAAAAATAAATTACACAGATAAATTATTTTTAATTATTTTATTTATTATTTAATTTAATTAGAATTCTGAAAATATTCTTATTCATAATGGAAGCATTAAAATTAATGTTTTTGGATTAACGAAAATTATGCCTGAATCTTTAAAATTCCTTACAAATTCTCACGGTCCAATTCAATATATTGACCCTCAATATTTGGAAATTTTCAGCACAATTGGGAAAAATAAGAGTTCAGATATTTTCAGTTTGGGAATTATTCTATGGGAAATTTCTAGTGGAAATTCTCCTTTCGAAATGGAATCTTTGTCAAATGTTGATTTATTAAATAATATTGTAAATGGAAAAAGAGAAATGGTTATACCCGGAACTCCTCCTAAATACAAAGAAATATATACTGGTATAAATTTATAACAATTTATTAGAATTATTTATATTTATTGCATAATAAAATCATATAAATTAAATCTATTCTTTTAACAGATTGCTGGAAACACAATAGAAATTCACGACCGGACATTTCTCAAGTACTTAAAAATCTTTCCGAGATCATTATCTCTGATGATATTTTTAAAAATGAAACTCCTCAATCACAGCCTCACAATGTCACAGATGAAATTATTTCTGTTAGACTGGAAAAACTAAATATGTAAGTTACATTTTTTATATTGTTTTACTTGTTGAACCCTGTAAAATATTTATTAACTATTAAATTCTCATTATTAAGACAAAATGAAGGATTAGAAGTTCATTCAGATCATCCCTTTGTTGATAAGTCAGAAGTTGAAGTTTTCATTAAAGAATTATTTGGATTTTTTAATGATACCATTAAAAAACAGTTTACACATTCGAGACATATTATGATAAAAAATTATATTAAAGAACATGAAAAGAACTCAGTTGAAGTTCTATATAAAATTATTAGTCATCCATCGCATTCTTGGTTCACTAGCATGATAGGATTTTTTTACATGAATGGCATTGGGACTGTTGCTGATAACCAAATGGCATTTAAATTCTTTAGTATAGCTGCCAGTGAAAAAATTGATGCCTCCTCTTCTAATTCACCATCTTTAATGCAACTCTACAATACCAACAAAGAAATTGGAACCATACTTCTTGCAGATATGCATTTAGCTGGCTTAGGCGTTGAAAAGGATGTGAAAAGGGCATATCAGATTTATTCTAAACTTGCTAATGAAGGGTCATTCATAGCTTTGATCGAAGTAGCCTATTGTTATGAAGGAGGATTCGGTGTTGAAAAAAATGAAGAAAAAGCATTTGAATTATATTCAAAATATGCAGAGAAAGGACTTCCTTTAGCACAAATTAAGGTTGGTTTGTGTTATATAAGTGGAAATGGAATACCAAAAGATGCAGCTAAAGGATTTTCGTGATGTATGAAATCCGCTCTTGCTGGAAATATTAATGCAATATTTTATGTTGGTTATTGTTATTTCGCTGGTGTAGGTGTTTATAAAGATTATCAAAAAGCATTTAAATGGATTTTAGAGGCAGCTGAAAAAGGAGAATCTGAGGCTCAATTTTTTTTGGGATTTTGTTATGAAGAGGGTTATGGGATCAATATAGATCAAATGAAAGCATTTAATTGGTATAAGACGGCTGCAGAATGTGATAGTGTTGTTGGCCAATACGGGGTTGGAAAATGCTTTTATGACGGATGTGGAACTAAAAAAGATATTATTAATGCTATCTACTGGCTAAATAAAGCAAAAGAAAATGGGAATAACGATGCTAATAAGCTATTAAAAGAAATAATGATTAAGATAAATAGTTTTTAGCTATTTCTTTATTACTTAAGATTTAATAAAACTTATATTTTTTGATAACTTAGCAATAACGTAACGTTATACTTTATATAAAAATTTTAACTTGTAGCATTGCGGAATTTACTAGGATCTATTTGAATTAAATTGATAAAATGTTACAATAAAGATGATTTCGGAGATTTTTTATATTTTTTTATGAGAAAGAAATTGTTTACGTTGAAATCTAATCAATATAACAAAATAATTCTATTTAGCGCGCGGAACAAGATTATTATTTTTTTTGCGTAATTTCTGATGGATAAAAAATTAAACAATTTTATTGGAATACTATCTCCAAGGAAATTGTCTTTGGCATAATTAAATTTATTCTGGTAAACTTGTTCTACTTAGTAATAAATAAAAAGATTTTTGGAAATTTTAGCTCACTTTTTCATATCAAATGATTTAAAATTTAGATTTATTATTCTTCGCGGTGAATTTTTTTTTAAAAATATTAAACTTCTGCTACAAGTGAATAAAAAGAGATATGCGCAGAATGCTGTCAATAATATGCTGCTCAAAATGTTGCGAACCTTACAACTCAACTCGTTTTTAAAAATGAATCGGTGAATGGATAAGTGGCAATGAAACGATAGATAAAATACTCAACTAACTGCAGATAGTAATTTGAATGTAATAGAACGAAAAGATATTAAAAAGATTGAAAAGGGATTTGAAGCTACATATTTAGCTACGGTAAGTAAAAAATGAGAAAAATTTAGTCAACGTGATGTGATCTTAAAAATGTTTGAAATATAATACAATAATGCGCAATATGTTAATAAGTCTGTTTATAAATTAAATAATATATATATATAAATTTAGATGGCAATTCTCCTAATAGCTATGAAGAAATCAGTTTAATGGGAATAAGAGACGCCTAGATATATAAATAATGGTTTAAATGTATTCTCTTGATGATATGAATTAGGAAAATATTATGGAAATTTTTATATAATAATAAAATCGCAATTCAAATAAGAAAAGCCGAAGAATTTTAAAATCTAAGAATGAAGAAAATTTTGATTATATCTGTTATTACGTTTATTAAATATAAAAATTTTTTTTTAATTATTTATTTATTATACGAATATATTTGTATGCGTTTGGTATGAATTCAGTTTAACAGAATTTATTATTATATTTATATATGTAAATAGCTTTATGATTTTTTATTAAATAAATATTTCTCACAAAGTTGTATTCTTTGCCGAAAAGAGAATAAATAAATATTTATTACGTCATATCTATTATCATAATAAAGAAAAGTTTCATCATGGGAAAAATTATTTAAATTAAATTTTATTTATTTAATATTTTATATTTGTATGTTATGGAAACTTAAGTATTTCATCATATTAATTATACATTCACTCTACTACATTACATGTCAACAATCTTTAAAAGCACTTTTACATATTAGATTGAGTTCTCTGTTTCTTTGCATCAGCTTTATTATTTATATTTTCGTTACCATTATCACATTATGACCTGATCCTATAATATGACTTATTTTAATTATTTTACGCAGACAGGATAAGTATACGACCTCTGTACAAAAAGAATTCATAAAGCAAAACAGAATGATCCAATCTTTCCAATATTTGCAGGTCGGTAATTCTTGTGTTTAATAAATTTTCTCACAGTGTGAACACCAATCGACTGAAACGAGAATAAATCCAATTAAATATATTTTATTAAAGCAAAAAAAATGTATATATTGAAATTTCTTACAATAATTATTTATCTCTAGATTAAAGTTAGAATGAAATATCGCTAATATAAAATTGTGTTTTAATAAATTATTTCAATTATTACAATTATTTACTATTTTGGTTATGATTATTTCAATTATTTCAATTATTTATCTCTAAACTATGATTTAGATCCAAACATTCAAGATGAATTATCATTGTGAACATACAAGAATCCATTCGATCGAGATGTTTTCCACTAATAATATTACTAAATAATTATTTTAGATTGGTAAGTTTTTTATTTAATATTTTAATCAATTATTCTTTGAATCATTAAATGTTCATGGTATCGTAATTTTATTTATCAATTTAATATATTTGCATGAATTATAATATATTGAATCATTTAAACAGCAATTATATTCTCTCATGATATAAAGAATATAAAGAGCTAATAATTTTATCAATATATTAATATTAGTTATATATTAAATATATTAAATATATTATCCAATTATTCACAAATCATTCGTTTATTCTTAACGTTTGTAATTTTATAATTTTACATTCAAGCCACAAAGTTTAGTGAAAGATTGACTTTATTTCATTCTCGATGATTTGATGAGGAATAAACTATAATGATCTCTATGAAGGTATATTGTAATAACAATAAATAATTGTTGCAATAATAATATCGGAAATATGTTATTAGAAACTCAGGAATAAAATCAGGAAAAGATATTTATGATTAGTTGTAGCATCTAGATTTCGATTTATTTTTTTATAATAGATAATAAATAGTTTTCATGAAAATCGCTCCTTTTTGTGAAAAAAGGAAATGATATTCATGTTTTTTTTGTTATTTTCGAAAATTTCACTTTGGAAAAAAATAACATTTTATTTTTTTTTTCGTATTGGGTCCATAACCATAATGTCAAGCCGCTGCATCAAGGCTAACAGTTATGAGATGCACCTTTAGTATTGTCACAGGAGTGCAGAGTATTTCGAACAATTTCTCAAATCAGTCTCACAGTTTGCATCACACAAACAAATAATAATACGCTCTATCTGCCAGTAGGTCAAGCAATCAATCGATCTAAACTTGCCTATCTCGAAACAGATAATAAATATATANCTGTACAAGGATGAAGGATATCGTACGAGGATGAAGGATAACGCACAAAGGATGAAGTATGAAGTACAAAGATGAAGTGTAAACAAAAGAGAAAGTATAAATACGACTGTTGTCGGAAGTAAGTTTCAGAAGTTAGATAGTTAGTTATTGACTCAATACTAAAATATAATTAATTAGAAATAATTCAGAATAATTCGAAATACTTTAAATATTATATAGAAAAGTAAACTTCATTCAGGAACAGGAAAGATACGTCACGCTGTAATATTTCTGTTGTTAAATGATACTTTGCTTTTAAAAACTTTATATTTTATATTGTCACAGGAGTGCAGAGTATTTCGAACAATTTCTCAAATCAGTCTCACAGTTTGCATCACACAAACAAATAATAATACGCTCTATCTGCCAGTAGGTCAAGCAATCAATCGATCTAAACTTGCCTATCTCGAAACAGATAATAAATATATAGTAAATAATAATAATAATCAAATAATAATCAAATTAATCATGAAGGCACAGTGAATAAGGTGGAGTAAAAGTAGTAACGCAGTATTAAACAATATTTAATAATATTTCGCAATATTACGACACAAAATATAAGTTTATTAAAATATTGTGGCGAAGTAAATTGGTAATCAGGTGAAATGTCACGGGGGATAACATTTTGTGACACTAGATGAACTTTCAGGTGATTGTCATCCTTGTACGAGGATGAAGGATAACGCACAAAGGATGAAGTATGAAGTACAAAGATGAAGTGTAAACAAAAGAGAAAGTATAAATACGACTGTTGTCGGAAGTAAGTTTCAGAAGTTAGATAGTTAGTTATTGACTCAATACTAAAATATAATTAATTAGAAATAATTCAGAATAATTCGGAATACTTTAAATATTATATAGAAAAGTAAACTTCATTCAGGAACAGGAAAGATACGTCACGCTGTAATATTTCTGTTGTTAAATGATACTTTACTTTTAAAAACTTTATATTTTATATTTTAATAAACTTATACTTTGGGTCGTAATATTGCGAAAGATTATTAAATATTGTTTGATACAGCGTTACTACTTTTACTCCACCTTATTCACTGTGCCCTCATGATTAATTTGATTATTATTTGTTTATTATTATTATTTACTATATATTTATTATCTGTTTCGAGATAGGCAAGTTTAGATCGATTGATTGCTTGACCTACTGGCAGATAGAGCGTATTATTATTTGTTTGTGTGATGCAAACTGTGAGACTGATTTGAGAAATTGTTCGAAATACTCTGCACTCCTGTGACAGAATTTGGTGCCTCCTGTGAGGTGGCATAAAGTACCCAACGCAGTAACCTATAATATTGGCACATCAGTTTCACAAATTTTATATTCTTTAATTAATTTAGTAAGATACTCATTATATTTCTATTTTTGGGAAAGGATAGTCACAGAAATTTTCAACATTACGACGTAATTCGAAAATATACAAGTTAAAATTATCATAATCACCTTTTTTATAAAACCATCTTCTTACGTTTTGTTTCGCGATCTAGCAAAAGTGATCATCAAAGTAGTCGTTAGCATAACAAAATTCTTCCAGATCAAAGGATTTACAAAAAAGATTGTCAAGCGAAAATTTGTGTAACCAGATAAAATCTCCGAAGGATCGGCAGAAATACTTTTACAAAATCTTACGGAATAATACGTCAAACTGTCGAAACGAAGGAAAATTACCAAACCAAGTATGAATACTGGCGAAAATGAGGCGAACGCCTTAATACTGGGACTCCAAAATGTATTTCGCATAAGGAACGACGCAAGAATGCCGTCATTTTTCGGAGGAAATCAAGATCCTATGGAATGGTTAGAAGAATTCAATCGATCGGCAAGAATAAACCAATATACTGCTGAATACAAACTCCAAGTAGTTAGCGGATATCTACAGGGTACAGCAGGACAATGGTTCAACAAAGCGCAAGAAGGACAGAACCCTATCAATCATTGGAACAATACGAACCAAACCTCCTTTGAAACATCTTTCTTGGCCACCCTTCGAACAACTGCGTTAATAAATCAATGGAGATTTGAGTTACAAATGAAAGTACAGAAACTAGGCGAACCTGTAGAACAATATTCGAATGATATTAAGAAATTAATTAAGCGAATAGATGGTAATAATAGATGGAGCGAAGACGAAAAAGTTTGGCAGTTTTTGAAAGGATTACGAAAAGATATTGCCTACCAAGCCCGACCATTTATTATGTCCCAAGAGAAGCCAACATTGGAAAAAGCAATTAGAACGGCCAAACAATTTGAAGAAAATGCTCAAACCTATCCTGAAGCTATAACAGGATATACCACTACCACTTCCACTGGTTGAATAGAAAAAAATAGGACGGTTTTATCATGAATAGGATTCCGATTGATGGCTAAATTTGCTAAGATTTATTAAGTATAGGCAGTCGATTTTTTCCGATTTATAAATAGGAATTTACGATTTATGAATTTTCACAAATAGGATGTCCGATTTATGCATATTTCCGCCATCAATAAGATTCCGATTTTTGTTCATTTGACCAGTGTTCTATGGGCATGCAAGGATCCGTACCTTCTCGAAATAAGAATAGTGAAAGCGAAGATGTAATAGAACGAATAGTACAGAAAGCCTTCGCACCTATTGCCGAAACATTGCAGAAGATCATTGAAAAAAGGAGAAAGAACACCTAATACTTTTAATAATAACAGACCAAACTATAATAATAATAACAGAGGACAAGGTTATAATAATTACAATGGCAATAGAGGACAGAGTTTTAGAAGTTATAATAATCCGCCAAACTGCTACCATTGTGGACAAGCTGGACATATGGCTTGGAGCTGTTCCATGAGACTAGGAAATCAAAGAAACCAAATAAACCCGGCTGCCTCCGCTGCCCCACGACCTACCAATACTGTGCCTCCTTCGACTAATACAACAGCGAACCAAACCACGCAACAAGTTTCGCAAGGAGACGTAAATAGTAATACGTTTATAACTCAAGAAGAAGAAATCCAACAACCCATCTCTACTGTCTGGGAAAGAATACAGCATTTAAACTAACAGGCGCACCTCAGGAGGGTGAGAGTGCGGATAATATAAATCCCTCATTTAAGACTGGAGATAATGACAGAGTAATAGGAGAAAGNACACCTAAGCGTACAAGAATTGTAAAGATGGCCAATCATACAACAGTAGAAGGGAATACACCCATGACTTGTAAAGCTCAAGTAGCTGGATGGAAAGTCGAAGTAATACTTGATAGTGGTTCATCTATTAGTATCATTTCGAAGAATTTCATGGAATCCATAGGTCGAAGGATTGAGAAACCATCCGGAAGAAAAATAACTGGTATACACGGAGAAAGGCGTCCTAGTTTAGGAATCGTAACACAAGTACCAATAAAGTTGGAAGAAATTGTGGTAGCTGTCGACATGGAAGTCATTGATGCAGCAGGTTACACATTAATTTTGGGAACAGATTGGTTGAGGAAAGCACGCGCTATAATAGATTACCAAGAATGTAAATTAATTTTAAAAGATGAAAAGCGAACAGCTCAAATCTCGTGCAGAAATACTAGAGCCACTGTCCTGGACGATGATAAAAAAGAGGATGATAGTGAAGAAGAATATGTAGAAAGTAGTGATGATTCGGATACTGACGAAGAAGAAGTAAACTTCGCAGGATTAACTTATGAACTCCCGTATCAGGAATCCTACATGAAATACAAATTTACCCCTGAAGGAATGCGCAAGGATTCGAAGCTTGTCACATGGGAATTATATGATCAGTTATCTTATTGCTTTGACCCGGTTAGAAGAAAGAAAGGTGCTCAAAAGCGATACAAAGCAACAGGACCTAATTCCTATTGCTGGTGTGGTATATATTTAGAAACAAGTCAGGATAAATGCGAAGTCTGTGAAGAACATCAGCAAGATGAGAAGATTATTTCTATTATACCCCGAGAGGAAATACAAGATATTCGTTGTAATCTGGTACGAGGCGGAGTGGAGAAACTCGAAGAAAACCAATATAAGCCGCAAGTTCACGAAATTATCGAAGGATTTCCGAATCTGGTAGCCAAAGATCTTTCAGAATTAGGGAAGACAAACCTTTACCACCATACAATAGACACCGGCGAAGCAAAGCCAATAAAACTAAACCCCTATAGAACCTCACCCCGATACTTGGAATTTTTGAAGGAGGAAATAGCAAATATGCTAAAGAACGGACTAATTCGGAAGTCGTTTAGTCCTTGGTCTGCACCCATTGTGGTAGTGAATAAGAAGAATGGAAAATTCAGGCTTTGCGTAGATTACAGAAAGCTGAATGCGGTCACGAAACCTGACGCATACCCAGTACCACGGATAGCAGACATGCTAGATGCCCTGGGACACTCCGCCTTCTTTTCAACTTTNAAGAAGTAAACTTCGCAGGATTAACTTATGAACTCCCGTATCAGGAATCCTACATGAAATACAAATTTACCCCCGAAGGAATGCGCAAGGATTCGAAGCTTGTCACATGGGAATTATATGATCAGTTATCTTATTGCTTTGACCCGGTTAGAAGAAAGAAAGGTGCTCAAGAGCGATACAAAGCAACAGGACCTAATTCCTATTGCTGGTGTGGTATATATTTAGAAACAAGTCAGGATAAATGCGAAGTCTGTGAAGAACATCAGCAAGATGAGAAGATTATTTCTATTATACCCCGAGAGGAAATACAAGATATTCGTTGTAATTTGGTACGAGGCGGAGTGGAGAAACTCGAAGAAAACCAATATAAGCCGCAAGTTCACGAAATTATCGAAGGATTTCCGAATCTGGTAGCCAAAGATCTTTCAGAATTAGGGAAGACAAACCTTTACCACCATACAATAGACACCGGCGAAGCAAAGCCAATAAAACTAAACCCCTATAGAACCTCACCCCGATACTTGGAATTTTTGAAGGAGGAAATAGCAAATATGCTAAAGAACGGACTAATTCGGAAGTCGTTTAGTCCTTGGTCTGCACCCATTGTGGTAGTGAATAAGAAGAATGGAAAATTCAGGCTTTGCGTAGATTACAGAAAGTTGAATGCGGTCACGAAACCTGACGCATACCCAGTACCACGGATAGCAGACATGCTAGATGCCCTGGGACACTCCGCCTTCTTTTCAACTTTAGACCTCGCTTCAGGTTTTTGGCAAGTGGAAGTATCCGCTAAAGACCGAGAGAAGACTGCTTTCACTACCCCATTTGGTACCTATGAGTTTCTCGTGATGCCTTTCGGACTCATCAATGCCCCTGCGACCTTTCAACGAGTAATGGACAGAGTCTTCCATGAGGTTACTTGGAAGTTCGTCCTAGTTTATATCGACGATATTATAATATATTCGAAGACCTACGAAGAGCACCTAGAGCATTTGAAGGATGTGTTTACGCTCCTAGGAAATGCCGGATTAAAGATAAATTTGGAAAAGTGCGACTTTTTCAAGACGAGGTTAACATTTTTGGGACATATTATAACGATTGATGGAATAGCCCCGGACCCTTCGAAGATTGAGAAGGTGCAGCATTATCCAGTTCCACAAAACAAGACAAACGTGAGAGCCTTCTTGGGACTAGCTTCGTACTACCGAAGATTTGTAAAAGGGTTTGCCACAATCGCGAAACCATTACATAACCTTACGAAGAGAAGCGTAATATTCGAATGGAAGCCCGAATACCAACTCGCGTTTGATACACTGAAAGGACGATTAACTTCGGCTCCCATAATGACGTACCCTGACTTCTCAAGACGATTTATACTAGCTACCGACGCATCTGACTGGGGAATTGGAGCTGTGCTCTCCCAGAAGGATACGGAAAATCTCGAACACCCTATCGCTTACGCCAGCCGCCTGTTGTCAGCTCCCGAACTAAATTATACTGTGTTAGAAAAAGAGTGCCTCNTACATAGTTCAAGACAATATTTTATATAAGCGAAACAAAGAGGGCGATCCTCTAAGGGTAATTACAAGAGAAAATTTAGCTAAAATATTATACAACATGCACAATGTACCAAATGCCGGACATTTTGGTATAAAGGCTACTATAGACAAAACGAAACAACGATACTTTTGGCCTACGATGGGCGAAGATATTCGAAATTACATAGAGACATGTGATATATGTCAAAGACAGGGTAAACCTAAACAAACCGAAGAATTACGACCTATTGAAGTAGGAGAAGCTTTTGACCGACTGGGAATAGATATTGTAGGACCCTTGAAACCAACAACAATGGGAAAAAGATATATAGTAGTGGCTACGGATTATTTTACAAAATGGCCAGAAGCTAGAGCTGTTGAAAAAGCAGATGCGAAAACTATCGCTTGGTTTCTATATGATAAAATTATATGTAGGCATAGTTGCCCAAGAGAAATATTATCTGATAGAGGAGCAGTATTTGTTAGCCAAATAGTAACCAACCTAATAGAGATAATGGGAACACACCGAAGACTTACGTCTGCTTACCACCCTCAAAGTAATGGACTAACAGAACGGTATAATCAAACGCTCTGTCAAACTTTAAAGAAATGTGTAAAGGAAACAACGCAAGAATGGGACACACTGATAGCTTCGGCACTTTTTGCGTACCGAACAACTAAAAATAGAACAAAAAAGTATGAGCCATTTTATTTACTATATGGGCGAGCCCATACACTACCCATAGAGCTTGATATTATTACTTGGCCAGTTGAAGAAATTGATGAAAAACAATTTAAAGAAATGATCCACAAAAGAACTGGAGAAGTCGCAGGAATATTCGAAGATAACCGAATTCAAGCATCTAAGAACATTAAGAATGCACAAAAACGACAAAAGATAACCTATGATAGGAAAATTCGAACGATGACATACAAGACAGGAGATATGGTGTTAGAATACAGATCCGATTTACAGAATGTTCATGGCGATAAGTTTCGAGACAAATGGTCTGGTCCTTTCTTTATTCATAGAGTTCTTGGTAATGGCTCCTACATATTAAGAACCAATAGTGGAGAAGTTCTCAATAGTCGACCTGTACATGGCAATCGATTGAAATCGTATAAACAAAGGGGTTATCATCCCACGTGAGATGACGAGTAAACAATAGACTTGTTTAAAAGAATTCGTAAAATTGCGAAAAGTCCTGAAAAATTTTGCCAAAAACTTTTTTTTTTTTTTTTTTTTACTATGAATAATATTTCAATTCCAGACAATTTACGAAAGAGAGTTCACGAATTACGAAGAGAATTTCCGCAAATTTTAGGAGAAGCCCAGGTCATCATAGACAATATTGGTGCATATTTGGTAACAGAAAATATTTTTACAGCTCTAGAAGAACAGGATCGGGTTATTGGTCTCGATTTAGACGAACTTCTACGAATAGCGACGGATATGCATGGAACAAATGGTTAAAGAATGAATGCATATAAGAACCTTGGTGATTATCTACAAGATGCCCAATTAGGAAGTACCGTGACAGTACTAAAAAGAGAATTACATGAACGATCTCATCAAAACGGAGCACGAATCTACCAAATAGCGACACAAATACGATCATTATTTCAAGTAATAGGAACGCCGTACGCCAGAAACTTTCGAAATGTTACGCCAGATTGGATCTATAAACTGCCAAAATCAGAGTTCGAAAGATTTTTACAGCTTTGCGAAACAATGGGTACACAATTAATGGAAGATCTTTTGGAAACAAGTGTAGGGTCGCAGGAGCTCCCCTTTTGAAGGAGGAAATGTTTGTGGCGAAGTAAATTGGTAATCAGGTGAAATGTCACGGGGGATAACATTTTGTGACACTAGATGAACTTTCAGGTGATTGTCATCCTTGTACGAGGATGAAGGATGAGAAATGCTGTACAAGGATGAAGGATATCGTACGAGGATGAAGGATAACGCACAAAGGATGAAGTATGAAGTACAAAGATGAAGTGTAAACAAAAGAGAAAGTATAAATACGACTGTTGTCGGAAGTAAGTTTCAGAAGTTAGATAGTTAGTTATTGACTCAATACTAAAATATAATTAATTAGAAATAATTCAGAATAATTCGAAATACTTTAAATATTATATAGAAAAGTAAACTTCATTCAGGAACAGGAAAGATACGTCACGCTGTAATATTTCTGTTGTTAAATGATACTTTACTTTTAAAAACTTTATATTTTATATTTTAATAAACTTATACTTTGTGTCGTAATATTGCGAAATATTATTAAATATTGTTTGATACTGCGTTACTACTTTTACTCCACCTTACTCACTGTGCCTTCATGATTAATTTGATTATTATTTGATTATTATTATTATTTATTATATATTTATTATCTGTTTCGAGATAGGCAAGTTTAGATCGATTGATTGCTTGACCTACTGGCAGATAGAGCGTATTATTATTTGTTTGTGTGATGCAAACTGTGAGACTGATTTGAGAAATTGTTCGAAATACTCTGCACTCCTGTGACAATATAAAATATAAAGTTTTTAAAAGCAAAGTATCATTCAACAACAGAAATATTACAGAGTGACGTATCTTTCCTGTTCCTGAAGGAAGTTTACTTTTCTATTTGATATTTATCAAAGTACTTTGAATTATTCTGAATTATTTCTAATTATTAATTAATTAAATTAGCCGAACTGTAATTAACTGTAATTTACTAACTATCTCTAGCTAACTGTAATTCACTACTAAAACTTACTCCTGACAACAGTCGTATTTATACTTTCTCTTTTGTTTACACCTCATCCTTCATCCTTCATCCTTGTACGGTATCCTTCATCCTCGTACGGCATCCTTCATCCTTTATCCTTGTACAAAGATGACAATCACCTGAAAGTTCATCTAGTGTCACAAAATATCATCCCCCCGTGACATTTCACCTGATTACCAATTTGCTTCACCACAATATATCTATTAGGCCTATTAGGCTAAATGGTTTTTACATACCGAGATTAAAGATATAATGATTGTGTTATAATGAGAATTTTTTGGTTGTGAATCAAGCCTAGAAATTAGATATGATTTTTTTGCTTGGACATTCAAATGCTCTATAACTTGTGTTTTTGTGCATTTGCACTTGAGATAAATGTCATATTTATAATATGGACTATCATTATTGCTATTGCATCCATTGAAGTTTGCATAATTACAAAATGTCTCATCATCTCATAAGCTTGATATATAGAAGAATTGCATGATTACAAAGACTTTCATCTTTAACTTCTTTAATATCGTTGTTAATACAGATGAAATTAAATACCTTCATATCTCAAGTTTAATGTATTCAATATCATTAAAATAACATCCTCAGTCTCATAGATATATCTTCACTTTTTGATGGTCACTTTAGGATACTTGATCTAAAATATATATTGCCAAAAATAAGATTCTTAAAGAATAATGTTACTCTAAACAAATATTTCTTACACATTTTCAAAATCTATATTTTTTTTAGAAATAAATTCATATTTCAATTATTTTAATTTGTTAATATTTCCCCATTTTCTCTATTACTGTATACACACTTATAGTTTCTTCAAAAAATATTTACATATTAGCATTTTTGACAATATAATGGATCTGGTTGTTTGTTTTTAGTAAAAAATCATACCACTAATATATTTTATAGTTATCACAATTATAACTGAGTTAAATTAGTTTNCTTTAATAAATATTAAATAGAAAAGTAAACTTCATTCAGGAACAGGAAAGATACGTCACGCTGTAATATTTCTGTTGTTAAATGATACTTTACTTTTAAAAACTTTATATTTTATATTTTAATAAACTTATACTTTGTGTCGTAATATTGCGAAATATTATTAAATATTGTTTGATACTGCGTTACTACTTTTACTCCACCTTACTCACTGTGCCTTCATGATTAATTTGATTATTATTTGATTATTATTATTATTTATTATATATTTATTATCTGTTTCGAGATAGGCAAGTTTAGATCGATTGATTGCTTGACCTACTGGCAGATAGAGCGTATTATTATTTGTTTGTGTGATGCAAACTGTGAGACTGATTTGAGAAATTGTTCGAAATACTCTGCACTCCTGTGACAATATAAAATATAAAGTTTTTAAAAGCAAAGTATCATTTAACAACAGAAATATTACAGCGTGACGTATCTTTCCTGTTCCTGAATGAAGTTTACTTTTCTATTTAATATTTATTAAAGAGTTTTCGTATTATTCTGAATTATTTCTAACTGTGTTATTAAAATATATCTATCTCTAACTAACTTGTAACTGACTAACTTCTGAAACTTACTTCCGACAACAGTCATATTTATACTTTCTCTTTTATTTACACTTCATCCTTGTACCTCATACTTCATCCTTTGTGCGTCATCCTTCATCCTCGCACGATATCCTTCATCCTTGTACAGCATTTCTCATCCTTCATTCTCATATAAGGATGACAATCACCTGAAAGTTCATCTAGTGTCACAAAATGTTATCCCCCGTGACATTTCACCTGATTACCAATTTACTTCGCCACAGTATGATCAATTTATTTCTTTGACGATCAATCACCTTTTATTTTTAATTTTTATTTTTGTCAATCCGAAAGGAATTTTTAATAATGGTTTATATAATAAAGATGCTAAAAATATTTTAGGCATTTAATAAATTTGTATAATTAAATATTGAAATAAATATTACTTAAGATAATTATAATTTCTTTATTATGTTTAAAATGTAAATCTTAAAATGGATAGATTCACCCTATAATTAGCTTATGTTTTTTATAAGCAAATGCACATTGTGTAATAAGTGAAAAATGATCTGCATGTTTTTGTTTATAATATAGTAAGTGTATATTTTTTAATATGTCAGTATGCAAAGAAGGATCTTTGTCTGAAGTTCAGTAATGATAGAAAACAAACCATCACCATTGTTACCACCTGGGAGAGCAAGCTTACTAAATTATAGTGGTTTAACTCTTGTGCATAATTTATTTCAAAGAAGGAATAAGTGCATGAGGACCTTCTTTGTTAGACAATATTTGGGAGTTGTCCAATGAGTCAAGTTTTAGGTTTAACTAAGAGGTTAGGTAACACTTGTGCAGTTTTATTATGAAGAAGGAATAAAAGTGTGAGGACCTGTTGGGTTATGCACGCAACATGCAGAGAAAGTGCTTGAATCACAAATAGTGAGAACATATATCACATGATTAATTACTTGGTTGGTTAACAGGTTTTGATATTTTGGATCAGGATAAATATTGTTTATAATTTTATTCCAGTAAAGTATTCCATTGTAGGTGATCAAAAAGGATAAATAATGAAGTGGGGTATGTTGGTACATATATATAGAAGTGATAAGTGGTAATGTCAGGTAATATGTGTATTTGTTGAGATGTCAGAGGAGTAAAGTTGTAAGTTGTAGGGTGGTAGGACATAGTTGTAGGGAGTTGTTTTAGGTGTTGCGTGGCATTGGGGTTTATGGGGAGTTTGTTCAAACTTCCTTTTTTTAAAGCAGTTAGCTTGTGTAAGAGTTCGACCGAAACTCTTATTTTGTTAAGGGTGTGTGTGTGTGTTGAGTTAATTCTATAACTCCACTTCAATGAAGAAGCTAAATGTGTGTGTATAAAATGTAAATGTAATGAGTTATAAAACTCCAACTTCAACTAGAAGTCAATGTGTAATACTTGAGCAAAAGCTCCACTTCAATATGAAGCAATAAATGTAATTATTAAATTATATGAGCAAGAACTTCTCTGTCCTTCGCTGCTCTTTATTATTACAAGTTTTATCTTTTTATATAAAATTACATATTCGTATGGTAGTACATAATTAATAATAAATGAATTTACATAATTGGAAATAATCTTAAACCTTAAAACCAAAATCTAGATTGGTAAAAATCATGTGATAAGATAATATAAGTATATAATATAATATAATATAAATATAATAAAATAGAAATAAAAATAGAATATATACGAAAATAAAAATAGTAAAAATAATAAGAATAGAATAATATCAAAATAAAAATAGAACTGTTACA
>PQFF01000283.1:102422-117036 GCA_003547095.1 Diversispora epigaea | reverse complement strand
TATTTCAAAATATTTACTTTTGAAAATAAAATGCATCTATGCTTCGCGTCGTTAGTTTGTTGTTTACTTTGCTATCGGTAAATTTTCTATTTAAAAGGATTTTTTTGTCCAAATTGTTACTTTTGTTTTTCTACTTAATTACAACTTACAATAACAATTTTATATTTTTACCAAAAATTATTTTATCTATAATAATATGTCTAATACTACGCAACAAGGAAAAGTATTTGAAAATCGCGTTATTAGGGTTTTGAAAAAACTAAATATAAAAGCTAATCATAGTGGGTGAGTAACTTCACTAAGTAGTTTGTTAGTTATATGTTCCTGAAGGTACGCTGCTACTAGGTAATAAACTAACAGCAAACTGGAAGCACATCGGGCCACTTGAGGTATAACGCCGAAGCCAGTAGTGAACGTCCTTTCTGTCTGCTTTATTATTCGAACGCTGTCGCTGGCAGATTACGTAGTGAATAGGGAACATGGGTTAAATGTTTGGTGGTCGGCTTTCAAGTATTTAATCTTCATAACAATAGCAAATTACTTATCAAAAACTATTTTTATAGTCAATCAGGTGATCACGGTATCGATATTTTTGGTCCTTTTAAAAAATATGTCCTTGTAATCCAGTGCAAGGATTGGCAAACTGTTTCCGTCTCGAGGAGTCATATTCTCGAAATGGATGGATTATTAAACGCGTAAGCTCGTTATTTTCTATCTTCATTATATCTTCTTCATGTTAAATAACTTTTTCTTTTTCTTTTCATTTAGGTTTCCTACAAAACATACGATTGGAGTTTACGTAGTTTCTCGGTTGGATGGATATGCACCTTGTGCTTGGGACGTAGTAACTGGATCTACTAATACGATTTTGCTCACGACAATCTTTGACCTCGAGCAAATCCTTCATCAGTTGCCTATAAATCCAAACGCAGTTGATGAAATAACACTCCAAACTCAAATAGAAGGATTAACAAAGAAAGTTGATCGTGTTTATCTCCAAAATGAACGACTTCTTGAAATAAAAATAAAAAAACTTAAAAAAAAATCAAAGGATCGAAAATTAATAAAAAAATTATTAGCCTGGGCTCCATTCTTCTTCATCTTCTTCTTAATAATATCATTAGATATATTGATAAGAATATCTTCCAGATTTGGATATTAAAAAGGTATATATATATTTTTCCTTTTTATCTACTGTCACTTCTATCTACAGTTTATAATTAATTATATAATCTTTTAATTCTTCTATATTATCATTATAATTGTCATCCTTATTATTACTATTTCTCGTTATGTAATTAATAATTAATAAATAAAATAAATAAATAGATAAATAGTTAATTAATATAAATAATTAAAATAAAATTATTACTTAAAGTAAATTGTTCGTTAAAATAATCTCCTTGATTAAATTAATATCTCGTTGGTATTGATTCTGTTCCAACCTCTTTAAAAACTTCTGATTGATCAATTAAATATAATTTTCTACGTGAAAATTTCTTATATTTTCTACTCTGTTTAGTGTTTCTACTTAATGAGTTTTCAAAAGTTTTAATCTGATTATTCCCATGTTTCGAAGATTTAAAAGTTTNTTTTATAGTCAATCAGGTGATCACGGTATCGATATTTTTGGTCCTTTTAAAAAATATGTCCTTGTAATCCAGTGCAAGGATTGGCAAACTGTTTCCGTCTCGAGGAGTCATATTCTCGAAATGGATGGATTATTAAACGCGTAAGCTCGTTATTTTCTATCTTCATTATATCTTCTTCATGTTAAATAACTTTTTCTTTTTCTTTTCATTTAGGTTTCCTACAAAACATACGATTGGAGTTTACGTAGTTTCTCGGTTGGATGGATATGCACCTTGTGCTTGGGACGTAGTAACTGGATCTACTAATACGATTTTGCTCACGACAATCTTTGACCTCGAGCAAATCCTTCATCAGTTGCCTATAAATCCAAACGCAGTTGATGAAATAACACTCCAAACTCAAATAGAAGGATTAACAAAGAAAGTTGATCGTGTTTATCTCCAAAATGAACGACTTCTTGAAATAAAAATAAAAAAACTTAAAAAAAAATCAAAGGATCGAAAATTAATAAAAAAATTATTAGCCTGGGCTCCATTCTTCTTCATCTTCTTCTTAATAATATCATTAGATATATTGATAAGAATATCTTCCAGATTTGGATATTAAAAAGGTATATATATATTTTTCCTTTTTATCTACTGTCACTTCTATCTACAGTTTATAATTAATTATATAATCTTTTAATTCTTCTATATTATCATTATAATTGTCATCCTTATTATTACTATTTCTCGTTATGTAATTAATAATTAATAAATAAAATAAATAAATAGATAAATAGTTAATTAATATAAATAATTAAAATAAAATTATTACTTAAAGTAAATTGTTCGTTAAAATAATCTCCTTGATTAAATTAATATCTCGTTGGTATTGATTCTGTTCCAACCTCTTTAAAAACTTCTGATTGATCAATTAAATATAATTTTCTACGTGAAAATTTCTTATATTTTCTACTCTGTTTAGTGTTTCTACTTAATGAGTTTTCAAAAGTTTTAATCTGATTATTCCCATGTTTCGAAGATTTAAAAGTTTTATTATTCTCGATATATTTCAATATATCACGTGGTTCTTGTAATAATTTCATCTTTAATTTCTTCTTTGTAGGTGTAATTAATCCAGAATCTTTTTTCAAATCTATTTGATTTCGTTGTTCCTTATTTACAGTTTTGGATTTCTTCAAGTTTCTAAAAATTGATTCTTGCAAACTTCCTTGTTCCAAAATTTCATCATTATTTGAATGTGTAACAAAAGTAGTATTCGTTAATTGTGATTGATAAGGCAATGTATCAGTTACAACATTTGTCTTTTCTTGTTGATACTTATTATCAAAATTATTTAATAATGATTTTTCATTACAATCTTTACTAAGATTTTTGTTCTTACAACTATTACTTGATTTTGTTTGCTCATTTACATCAGAATATATTGAATGAAGTTCTACGTTGATAAGAGTATCTACAGGTTGTGACATGAAAATAGAATTACAACTTGAAAAATTGTTAGATCGCATAGTATTAGCTTCAACATTAATAATTCGTTTTCCATATTGAAAAGTCAAAGTATTTGTTCGCCAATTAATCTGTGGGTTAGCATGAAATAACCAAGATTTTCCAAGAATTAAATCATATCGTTGTAAGTTAATTACTTGCGCTTCAATTCCAGTTGTTTTGTATAAATCCATTTCCAACTTGTTAATATTAACAACTTTACTCGTTTCCTTTTTCTTTCCGTCCGCTAATTCTACCTTTAAAGTTTTAGCAATTTTGACAGGAAGTTCATTCCTTTTTACAAAGTCTATATCAATAAAATTCTTCGATGCACCGCTATCTACAAGAATTTGTGCAGAATGTCCATTGATTTTACCAGTAAAGTTTAACAATTGTTCTCTATTATTTTCAATATTTATCAATTCAATTCGATTGTTAAAAACTGTTGTGTTATTTTCAACATTCGAAAATTGTGAATTTCGTTTCTTCTTGCTGAAACAATTCTTTGCAAAATGTCCCATCTGTCCACATTTAAAACAACTATCCTTTGGTTGTTTTCCTTTGTTACCAGATGTCTTATTATTATAATTATTATAATTATTGTTATAATTATAAGATTTGTTTTCTCCCAGATACTCTAAACTAGTATCTATTGATATTGGTTCTTTATCGTCTTGTGATGAAGACTGATCATAACTATAGTTATTATTAAAAGGTCTACTATTAAATTCATACATGGCAGTGTCATAACGAATAGCTATATCAATTGCCTCATTTAAATTTTGTGGTGCTCTATAAGATAATTCAATACGTGTAGACGATTTAAGTCCTCTTAAATAATTTGTGACTTGATCTATATCTCCCATGCCTTCAACTTGTCCTATAATGTTTTGAAACTGGGTAGTATAGTCGCGAACACTTCCTGTTTGTCGCAATCTTTCCAGTTGTTGTCGTAGGTAAGCTTGATAATTTGGAGGTTGAAAAGCAGTTGTTACAGCAGTTTTGAATGTATTCCAATCTGCCCATGGTACACCATTATTATTATGTGCTCTCATTCGAGCAAGGTACCAATGCATTGCAGCTTCTTTCATTCCTGTACTGGCATATTGACATCGAATAGTTGCATCATTGATTTGTTGTGCATCAAAAATAGTTTGTACCTGCATTAACCAAGCGGATACATTTTCTCTTGGGTCTCCCCTAAATGTTGGAATTTGTACGGAGATTCTAGGTATGTTTACTGCTGGTGCCTGTTGACTATTAGTAACAGCTGTAGTTAGTGCAGTTATTAAATCCTGAAGCTGTTGTTGATCCATTGTTTGTTCTATGTTATTTGGATTCGGGTGTATAGGCTCAATTTCTATTGGTTGATCTTGTGCAACGTTGTTAATTAAATATCCAAGTTATTAACAATATTTAAATTATCTTCTTTAATATTAGATACTGGTGTGGCAATATTTCTTCCTGGTCAAGGCAATAATATATTGAACTCTCTCTTCTATTCCTTGTGTAGTAGGGTTGTTTATAAGGTGGCTTATTCGTGGAGGTGACCTAAGTAAAATCGGCAATGTACGATTTCGGCGATTTGGTGATGTACGATGCTGTCTCGGGGTGTTAAGTGACTTCTTCTAGTAAAGTTATTCGTTGTCTCTGCTGTTGTAATTCCTCGTGTTGTTGTCTTCTTTCCTCAATTTCTCTTATTAAACGTGGTCTTCCTTGTTCTTTTTGAAATCCGTTTCCAAGTATTCCCGGTCTTTCGAAATCGGCTAATTATGCTTCGCGATTTCGTCGTATGGTTGCTGTGGTAAGTGGTGTTATCTTTTCTTTCCCTCTTTTCTTGTTGTCTTTGTATGCTCGTCTTCTTTCTTGTTCTTCTTGTGCTAATCGTATTCGTCCTTGTTCTTCGGCAATTCGGCGATTACGGCGTTCGGTTTCAAGTTGGTCGGCTTCTTCTAGTGGTGGTGGTGTCGGCGCTCTTTCCTGGTTTTCTGCCGGTTCGAGAGGTGGGTTTTCCTCTTGTTGTCCCTCTTCCAAGTCGTTGTTGTTATTGTTGCCCGGATTAAAAAAGTTCCGGATATGATTCATACACTTTATTAATTATATTTCTTTTGCGGTCCTCCGCGGCCACAAATAATTAAATAAATGTATTTAGGTTTTTAATAAGTTTAAATAAATTAACAAAAAAAAAATTAAATAACTATCTAACTAAAATTAAAAATATAAAAATAGAACAAATTCCAATAAATTAAATTAATTTAAAATAAATTAAACTTTAAATAAACTAAATTAAATAATTAAAAATAAAATAAATTTAAATACTAATTTAAATAAAAATAATAATTTAATAAATTAAACGGAAATAATTTAAATAAATTAAAAATAAATAAACGAATTAATTTAAACATAAATTAAAACAAAATAAACTAAATTAAAATAAATATTTTTATTATTTTTAGAAATTCACTTCGGGTTTGATAAGGGTGGGTGTTGAGGTGGTCGAGGATAAAAGTAAAATAATCGAATTTCTCTTAAATTAATTAAATAAAAATAAATTTTTAATTTCGACGTTTTATACGTCACAGGTGTGTTATAAGAGAGAAATATTTAAATAAAAGACTAAGAGCCAACTTAAAATAATAAAATCTATCACAAGAAAGTTCGTGGGTGGAGAAGAAAAAAAAATAAAATAAAATAAATGAATTCTCAACGAATTCGTCCGTCGTTTATTCGTCACAGCTTTTGACTATGAAACTACAATACAGGGTGTGATGACCTAATAATTAATCGGGATGTGATAATTAAACGTCCGCTGCTACCAAATGTAAGAGTTCGACTGAAACTCTTATTTTGTTAAGGGTGTGTGTGTGTATTGAGTTAATTCTATAACTCCACTTCAATGAAGAAGCTAAATGTGTGTGTATAAAATGTAAATGTAATGAGTTATAAAACTCTAACTTCAACTAGAAGTCAATGTGTAATACTTGAGCAAAAGCTCCACTTCAATACGAAGCAATAAATGTAATTATTAAATTATATGAACAAGAACTTCTCTGTCCTTCGCTGCTCTTTATTATTACAAGTTTTATCTTTTTATATAAAATTACATATTCGTATGGTAGTACATAATTAATAATAAATGAATTTACATAATTGAAAATAATCTTAAACCTTAAAACCAAAATCTAGATTGGTAAAAATCATGTGATAAGATAATATAAGTATATAATATAATATAATATAAATATAATAAAATAGAAATAAAAATAGAATATATACGAAAATAAAAATAGTAAAAATAATAAGAATAGAATAATATCAAAATAAAAATAGAACTGTTACACTATCCTTTCCTTTAAGAATCAATGTCCTCATTGATTTATAAAATAAAAATATATAATTACATTTTCACATGTTATTTGTNTTGAGTTAATTCTATAACTCCACTTCAATGAAGAAGCTAAATGTGTGTGTATAAAATGTAAATGTAATGAGTTATAAAACTCTAACTTCAACTAGAAGTCAATGTGTAATACTTGAGCAAAAGCTCCACTTCAATACGAAGCAATAAATGTAATTATTAAATTATATGAACAAGAACTTCTCTGTCCTTCGCTGCTCTTTATTATTACAAGTTTTATCTTTTTATATAAAATTACATATTCGTATGGTAGTACATAATTAATAATAAATGAATTTACATAATTGAAAATAATCTTAAACCTTAAAACCAAAATCTAGATTGGTAAAAATCATGTGATAAGATAATATAAGTATATAATATAATATAATATAAATATAATAAAATAGAAATAAAAATAGAATATATACGAAAATAAAAATAGTAAAAATAATAAGAATAGAATAATATCAAAATAAAAATAGAACTGTTACAGCTTGCCTCCATTTTTAACATACTCACCATGGCTATGGCTAAGTGAATTCCTAGGTTATATGGGCTTTGATGGGTCATACTGTAAACTAATTTTAGTTTTAGTAAATTCTTTTATGCAATATTTCGACAGACACATTGCATGATAATCTGTACTTAATAAAGTTGTAATAGAGCAAGACTCTGAAGTTGAAAAAAAAATATCTTTTAAATAACATTAGCAAAGATTTTATAAGTAACAAAAAATGAAAAATCAAATGTAATACTGTGGCGGAACAAATTGGTAATCAGGTGAAATGTCATGGGGGATGATAATTTGTTTCACTAGATGAACATTAAGGTGATCATCATCTAGATGATAATTTGTGCAGCCATCTGTAATATGTTGTACGAGAATGAAAGATGAAGTACAAAGGATGAAGGATGAAGTACAAGGATGAAGGATGAAGTGTAAACAAAAGAGAAAGTATAAATATGACTGTTGTTGGAAGTAAGTTTCGAGGAGTTATTCAGTGAATTAGCTATAAGTTAATTAATTAGTTAGAAATAATTCAGAATAATTCAAAATACTTTAATAATTATTAAATAGAAAAGTAAACTTCTTTCAAGGACAGTAAAATAGACAGTCTAACACATAACAATATTTCTGTCATTGAATGATACTTTACTTTTAAAACTTTATATTTTATATTTTAATAAACTTATGTTTTGTGTTGTAATATTGTGAAATATTATTAAATATTGTTTGATATTGCGTTAACTACTTTTACTCCACCTTACTTACTGTGCCTTCATGATTATTTGATTATTATTATTATTATTATTTATTATATTTATTATTTGTTTTGAGATAGGCCAGTTAAATCAATTGTATTAGCTGTGACCTACTGGCAGATAGAGCATATTATTATTTGTTTGTGTGATGAAAACTGTGAGACTGATTTGAGAAATTGTTTGAAATATTCTGCACTCCTGTGACAATACAACTAGTAATTAGCCTATTTCTAACAATAATAATAATGATCCTCCTTGATATAATTTATTATGAAATCAAATAATATTAAAATATTTTTTTAAAATTCAATAAATGAAATAGTCATGTGATTTTACATTTCTAAATTCTGATTGGCTAAGTATCATCATGTGATATAAACCATGAAAATTGAGACCATAAATAGATTTACAGAAAAAATTCCATAATTACCATAATATAATTACCAGATCTAAGATTTTTCGAGTAAATTAATATCGGTTGAAAATCTTCAAAATTAATTAAAATTTTATATTTTTGGGTATTCACGTGAATTGATTAACATAATTACGGATGCTAGAATAAATATATTAGACTATTATAAAATGTGCACATTAAATACATTAAATTTTCACATGTTTGGGGAACGGAATAAAGAATTGAATAATTTTCAGTGAACATTGAAATGCAAATATTCTCAATCTCTATTTTTTTTTTAAAAAAAATACCTTTTTGAATTCCTTCAAATTTTTTTTTCAAAATGTATTCATCTTTATTCATCAAGTTCATCACATTTTTCATATTAATTACAATTACTTCTGTCTCTTCTGGTCCAGTTAAATGTCCTCCTATCGATTCTACTGAATATAGCGCTGCACAAGAGAGATACATCGTTTTTTTATCAAATGACAAAGATCACTATAAATGGTTAAAAAAATGTTACAATAGACCCGTGCAAAATATTAAAATCACGAAGAAAAGTGTGGATGTTGACAAAAATTCTATCCTAGATATTTCAATAGAAGGAAAATTTTATGCTTATATTACTTGGTATTATCCGGAATTTGCAGAAAAATACATATCAGAACGTCCAGAAACTATTTTAGTTGAGAAAGATTCACCTGTGAAGATTGCGACAGTACAGAAGAATCCAACTCCTAATTTGGATCGTATAGATCAAGCTGATTTTCCTTTGAATAATGAATATGTTTTCCCATCATCCGCTGGCTCTGATGCTACCGTATATGTCATAGATACGTAAGTGTATTAACTAATATTATTATTTTTATTATTATTATGATTTATCATTTTAATTATTATTTATAATAAATTATAGTGGCGTTATGATCACACATGAAGAATTTGAAGGGCGTGCTTCATTTTTAGGCGTTTTCTGTGCTGGTTGTCCTGATACGGATGACAATGGTCATGGTTCTCATGTATCTGGAATTATTGGCGGTAAAACGTACGGTGTCGCAAAGAATGTGAATATTGTTGGTGTAAAAGTTTTAAATTCTAAAGGTCGAGGGAACATGGCTGATTTGGTAGCTTCTCTTTCATCTGTTCTTAAAGATGTGATGTTGAAAAAGAACAATGCTATTATAAAGTATGTGCAAAATAATTTTTTTTTTTTGAATAAATGACTAAATGTAAATTTGATATTAATTTTTTTTTTTAGTATGTCCCTTGGAGGTGAATTTTCATTAGCCTTCAATAGAATTATACAATCACTTACAGCGAATGGGATTCACGTTGTTGTAGCCGCTGGTAATGAAGCTTCAGATGCTTGTAATGTTTCTCCTGCTTCCGAGCCATCAGCAATTACCGTTGGAGCAACTGAGGATAAAAGTAATGGTATCACAAATTTTTCGAATTTTGGTAAATGTGTTGACATTTTTGCTCCAGGCCGGAACATTCTTTCTGTTGGAATTCAAAGTAATACTAGTACAGCAATATTTTCTGGAACAAGTCAAGCTACTCCTCATGTTGCTGGAACTGTAGCTTTGATAATTTCAAAGTTTGGTAACCAAAAACCTGGTGATATGGTAAATACTTTAGTTGACTTTTCAACAAAGAACATTATACCTAATACAAAGGGTAGTCCAAATAATTTCTTGAGAATTCCTCCACCATATTTGCTATACAGATGAGATGCAAATATTTCTAAAATTTAACATATAATTCACGTTGACATTATTTCCCATATTTTCTTTTTTTTAAAAAAAATATCTTTAATAAATTATTTCAAAATTCTGTTGAACTCCTTAATAATAATGTAATCATTGGAGTTGAGAATAAATAAAAAAAATTCGAATACGGCACATTCTAATATATTTACTATTTATTTATGTAAATTTCTTGAGTCTGCTTGAAGAATAAAGTATGAAAGCTTCCTAACTAAAAACAACTACTTTAAAGCAATGCCTATTGTATGTTTGTCTTTTATGAAGTCTTCGACAAGATCTGTTTAAGCTGCAGAATTATCTCCTTGTACAAATAAACTGAAAGAACTTTTTTTTTTCTCTGAAGAATATTCTTTAGAAATTTCTTCTTAACTGTAAAAACAATTACTCTAATATCCTATATACAAACTTTATGCAATGGACTTGTTAAGACAGTGGTTGTTGTAATAAAAGTTAAAGGGAAAGTAAGTGTGATCCATTTTTTGGATGATGTATCTAATTTTACTTTAGATACTGTGGTATTAAAAGGTAAATTATTGTGAAGTACATCATCATCAGCTAACTTCTTATTGTTATTTAAAGTTATTAAAAAAAAAGCGAAATAAATAATTTTATGTTCTTACTAAAATTAAAGCTTATTAAAAGTTTTCTAAATTTATTTTATCAATATAAAGAAGCATTTAACTATTTTAAATTATTTTAAATTAAAAAATTTTAATCATCTGAAAGTCATAAAGTCGGTAATATATTTTTTTTTATTGGTAAATATTTTTATAACCAGGTAATTGGTTTTTTACATAACTTTTGTTAAAAATAATTTCTAGTCACGAGATGACCAGTCACGTCTATTACTTTTGTGATTTTGAAAAATTTTATTGGTTTGAATAATATGTCGTGTAACCTGATCAGATATTACAGCTTTTAAGTAAAAATGTCCTAAGCTATGCACAGAATTTCAACAAGAATAAATATACTTGCTCAAAATGGTGCAAACCTTACAACTCAACACGGTTCAAAGAATGAATAAGTATACGAATAAGTGGCAATGAAACAATAGACAAGATATTCGGCTAACTGCAGATAGTGATTTAGATGCAATAGATAGATTTCGCGATATTAAAGAGATAGAAAAAGGTGATTCTCAACAATATATTTTGCTACGAGAAATCAAAATTTGGGCAACTTGATGTGATATCAAAAAATGGTCGATAAAATTGAAGATTTTTTAATATAATTTTCAATATCGTTTATAAATTATAATATTTAATAAATAAAAAAAATAGATTATTTAGATGGCAATTCTCCTAACAGCTATGAAGAAATGTGAGACAATCAAGTTTTATGAAACTAAACTTGAACAAGTAATGTACAAATATACTAGAGTATGTTCGAAAACTTAATTATGAATGAATGCATTATAATACATAATATACAAATTCTTTGATTATTTATTTTAAGTAATTTCGCGATAATTAAAAATAAAATATGAATTTCAGCTATAATTTGAAAAATTCTTTGGTAATAAAAACTACTATAATTAATAGATTAATTGAATTACAATTAAAAAAAATAAAAACATTAGAATTTAAATTTATGAATAAAATTTGTATTTGATTTAATTAATTATTAATAAATTTCGAAATAAAGAATAAATTGAATGAATTTTATCATCATCTCATTTTTAATTTTTAATTATAAAATATAAATTTATTAATAAGAAAGCAAATATATACAAAAGTAATATCATTTATAATATTTGTTTTGGCATAAAAATTTCAAGAGCTCTTATGAACTTATTTCGGTACGCCAAAAGCTACTATTAAAAAAATGTATTAAATATTTATTAGTTAATATTATTTATAGGAAGAAAAACATTAGGTATAAAAAAAAAGATAATAAATAAAATTACCTCTCTTGCAATTTTTAATAATTCACCTTCACTTTCATTAAAGGGAAGGTGAATGAAATCGATTTCCTTTAAGATCAATTTCAATTTCTTTTTTGCTTCCTGACTGTTGTTACATTGACCGGCTAATTTCGTACCATCAACACAAATATGGTGCAACTTTTTTTGGATAAATTTAGGTAGACGCTCTAATAAAAATAAGAAAATGGAAAATAAATAATAATTAATGAAATAATTATAATAATAATAATAATAATAATAATGGATTTATTTACTAAATTTTTGCTTGAGCTGTTCTGAAGTAAAGGATTTTTTAAAGATTGAAAAAAATTATTGATGAAAAAAGGGGATCGTTATATTCTACTACAAATTATCAAAAGTATTAAAATTAAATAAAAAAAATAATAATAAAAGACAATATCAGCAATTGATTATTGGAATTTTTTTATTTTAAAAAATCATAACATAATTACCGAAATAGGTGATCATTATATCCACCAATTTTGATTGGATATTTGGATCTGTGTTGTTATTATGCCAAGGGGAATGATTACCGGTGACCAATTCATGTGGCCCATGGGAATTTTTCAACAAAAAGAATGTGAAAAAAGTGACGAAATCATGCATTATGATTATTATCAGAATATTTTCTTTGTCATCTAATTTCAATATAAATATATAATTAGTAGTACATATTAATAATATCATGCTTATTATTATCTTCTGTAGTAAAATTATATATTATACTATTACTATAGCAAGTGCATAACATTGTTATTCTATTATATTAATTAAAATATGAAAGGTATGATTTTTATTTATTTCAAAAGTAATGTAACACACAATCAAATTTCAACTTCGCTAATTACTCAACCCTTTATTGTCTAGATCTTTCATATCGTTAGTATATATGTGAATACTTCGAGTTACAGCTAAAAGGAGTATAAATATAATATACTGATACATAATATATTTCATATTTAGTGCACGAGAAATGATGAATGGAAAATCTCATAAAATCATAAAATAGTTATCCATTGCAATTTACTGTGTTAATACATTTTTATAAACATTTATAATCATTTATTTATACATATTTACTTATAATATTAATCTAATCGCCAATGAAATATTCATCAATAATTTTTTTTTGAGTATATATCGACATTCTAAATTTAGATGTTATAATATTCTCAATGACCAACAACAACAACAATAATACGAATAATAAGTCAAAATAATAATATTAATAATAATAAATATTAATAGTAGTAATAACAATCATCATATCATAATAACCATCGTCTCCGTAACAGCAATGAAAAACAACTTAATGTATGTGTTGTTGGTATAAGACGGAATTCTGTCCTGGAGTTTAAAGATATTCTGATTTATCTTACCAGACACCCGTGACAAAAGATAGTAATTCTGAAGAAATATAGATATTTTGTTTTTTTGGAGCTGCTGGTCCACGTGACGAAGACATTTTTACTATATTTTAATTATTTGTTTTTAGAAAAAAATGTGACCTTTGTATATTTTTTGGAATAATAAATTATCAATAGAAGGTATTTTTATATTGTATAATATTTATTATGCTTTTAAGAATTATGATTAACATTGTATAATATGTCTATCAAACGATGTTTTGATTTCGTCACATAAAATATTGTAATTGTGAACCAATTAAATTCTTTGTTTAATTTTAAGCCACAAATATACTATTTATTCGCTAATCCTTTTTCTGGGATAGAAAATATAATATTTGATAAAAATCGTTATTATTATTCATTTTATTAATAGGTCTAGAATTTTATTACTGTTATAAACGATCATATGCCTTGAAAAGAATATAGGTCAAAAAGTTGATGGTTATGACTATGATTATAATTATGATTGTTCTTATGCATATAATAATAATATAAAGTCATTTAAATATTTTGACATGAAAAAAATTACTTAATTTAGTTAAACCCTTCATTATTCGGAATTTAAATTTTGAAAATAATAATGGGAATAATATGCAACATTTAACATTATGCATATTATATTATCAGTATTATCAGGCGAAAAAACTATATCACATCTAACATATATAAATAGATGAAAAAACTTATCTGACCCAACTTTCAAATTTTCTGAAAATTATTATTACAATGAATAATAACATGAATAATTCTACTTCTACTACTACTGCTCCAACTCGAAAAAGAGGAAGACCGAGAAAAGAGAAAAGTAAAAAACTTATCATAATTAACTTTTAATTAAATTTATTCTTCTACAATATTAATCAACGTGAATAATTCAAATATTTCTTTAACTATATTAGCTACTGTACCTGTACCTGCTACTCCAACTGTCTCTGCTTCTACTTCTACTCCTGCTCCTGCCAAGAAACGAGGGCGACCTAGAAAAGTTCAAAAGACCGAGGCCACAGATCTCCAAAAAATTACGAACGTTAAAAATTTCATCATGAAATATCATCCTTCCGTTGCTAATGGTACCGAAGAAACCAGATCAGACGCTCCTGAGTCCATGAAAATGGCAAAAAGCTTGTGGGAAAAGGTTGTCAGTTACGAAAAAAAATACTTAGTCTAATTTTCTTGTACATATTTTTATATCCCTTTATATTTCTTTATTTTTTTTTCTTATTTTAATTTCTTTTTTTACATTTTTTTCTTATTTTTTTTATCTTTTATTTTTTTTTACATATTAACTATCTTTGCTTTTTTTTTATCTTTGCTTTTTTTTTATCTTTGCTTTTTTTTTTATCTTTGCTTTTTTTTATCTTTTCTTTTTTTT
>PQFF01000283.1:10871-102359 GCA_003547095.1 Diversispora epigaea | reverse complement strand
TTTTTTTTATCTTTGCTTTTTTTTATCTTTGCTTTTTTTTATCTTTGCTTTTTTTTATCTTTGCTTTTTTTTATCTTTGCTTTTTTTTATCTTTGCTTTTTTTTTATCTTTTATTTTTTTTATATATTAAATATCTTTGCTTTTTTTTAAATAAATATATATTATTGGCTTATAAATAACGTCGAATAAATTGAATAATTGAACAATATTGTTATTCATCGATTATCTAAACTATAATTATTGAATTTTTATAACATTCTAAAGAATTTAATATAATTTAAGGTAATTTTATAGAAAATAATATAAATCAATTATTTTATAATTTCCATCAATATAAAGGTTATGATTCTAATTATGATTTTGATGTAATAATTGGTGCGATAAATAAAATCAATTATTATTATTATATTATTTAATTTTCAAAGTTGTATCTTGTTAGTATTTTTTTTTTCTTTATCATTAGTTATTATATTCTTTGTTTTATATTTACATTTAAATTAATCACCATTTTATTTATAAGATAAATGTATTTCGGAAATTCAGTTTAACGAAATAGCATGAAGATTTGGTAACGAAATCAGGTCAGTTCGTACACTAAAATAAGTAAAAATTTTAATTATTATTGATTTATTAATTAATTAATAATTAATTTTAAGAATGAGCCAGAAAAAAATGGATTAGTTACGATCAATCTGAAAATATCAAATATCTTGCTGAAGGAGGATGTGTTATTATCTACAGAATATTGAAAAGGTTTAAAGGACAAAGTATAGTTTTGAAAGGATTGAATAATTAAAATATCAATGATGTACGTTAACGAAGTTAAATTATTATTGCATTCGTTTAGAAGAAGTTTCTTGACAATTTTCATGGATTTCTTGTATTAATATGATATGATTGTTCATCATCACATTATAGTAATATATATTTGAAGAAAATTACTCTTTAACTGGGAACATTTTCCTTTTTTATATTCTTTCGCATCTCTTAATCTTGCTTATGCTTCTGTGTTTGAACAAAAGAGATCTTTAACAATTTTGACAATTAGATTGAGTTTTTTGCTTATCTCTTGTTCTTTCTTCCTTCTAATTGTTTTTCCCACTGTTTTTCTCCCTCGGATTCACTTTATCGGTATTCATTAATAGCTCTTCTCCCTATTTCATAAGGTTACTCCCAATATTTTCTTCTATTACGTCTATTTTTTTTTTAATTTCTAAAGATCTTGTTTCATTGTATTCGCATTTCCTTTATATTGCTTCCTTTTTCATTCTATCTGAATAATCTGCTCCCAAGTCTGTCTGATTTGATTTGTCCAAGTTTCGTCTTTTTTAATATAAATGACAATACTTTTCAAATCCTTTTTTCATTAATTTTCTTATGCTTATGGACATCGTGCACAATGTTATTTTTTCAAATTTATTAACTAGCATGTTTTTTGAATTCAAGTTCTCGCATACCTATGGGAATATCCATTTTTCCTTATTATTTCTAATTTGGTTTGTTGTTGTTTAATGAGTTTATAATTTTATTCTTCGATTTCTAATTTATATGCATTTTCAACATCATCTTCTTTTCAAAATAAATTGAGATGTAGAGTCGCTGGTCCTCTACATTTTTTCTTTTTAATTGTAATTTAATTTTTATTTAGAATTGCACTTATATTATTCCTCGGACTGCTGATAAATTTATCCAGGTTTTATATTTTCGAATGTTGGGTTTGTTTCCTCCACTCTCCATTTTCATTCTAAAAGGTTGGTGAAGCAACTGTGTCACTGTCATTAACTGCATCTTCTTCATTCATATTTTTTATCAACTTTTTAATTTTCATTTTCGTTACCTTCCTTTTCCTTTGGTTGTCACTATTGTTTATGATTGTATTTTTAGTTCCAGTATTTACTTCATTTAACAGAGTTCCATGCTTTCATCATTCTTTATACGAGTTTCTGTATTCCTATTAAAGGGTTTGAATCCTTATAGGCCTTTTTCAGTATTCTAGTATGTCCCTTGGTAGTCAAATTTCACAAGCCTCTAATTTTATGACAAAAATGCTTACAAATGTTGGAGTCATTGTAGCTGCTGGTAATGAGGCTTCAGATGCTTGTAAGGCATCTCCTTCTTCCGAACCATCAGCAATTATTGTTGAGCTACCGAGGCTTTTACTAATAATATATTGGATGTTTCAAATTTTGGTGAATGTCTTGATATTTTTGCTCCAGGCCAGAACATTCATTCTGTTGGAATTCAAAGTAATACTGATATAGTAATACTTTCTGGAACAAGTCAAGCTGCTGCTCATGTTGTGGGAACTATAGCTTTGATAATTTCGGAGTTTGGTAACCAAAAACCTGATGAAATGGTAAAGACTTTAATTAACTTTTCAACAAAGAACATTATACCTGATGAAAGGGTAGTCCAAATAATTTCTTGAGAATTCCTTCAATTTAGTTACTATACAGATGCAAATATTTCTAAAATTTAATATATAATAACATTTTGAAATAATTCACGTTTACATTATTTCCAATATTTTCTTTTAAGAAAAATATCTTTATGATTTTTTTGATAAGTTATTTCAAAATTCTGTTGAACTTCTTAATTATAAAAACGATAAAAAGTCTGTAGTTTCTAATTTAAAAATAGTTTTTACCAATCGTTCATTGTATTAGGAATTTTTCATGACTTAATATATTGTATAAATATTTCGTTCATTAATTTCATTAATTTATATTATCACACCTATCTGAAGTACATAATAAAATTCTTCACTTTTTAAGTTTTGCAATTGTTTTTCAACTTGTTTGTAAGTGATTCCAAATATATATACTCCTGATAATTTTTGATGAATTCACAAACGAAATCAGAATTGCACCACTAAATGTTATATGCCAATTAATTAATTTAAATTTTTTAAATATAGTTATTTAAAATCCAAAATCCAAAATTCACGATCACATTTTTCTCTAAATAAACAGTAAATAGAATAACTCAATTTATTTTATAAATTAATTTATATAACAATACATTTTTTATCATATAAATTTATATTAATTTCAACTCCTTTTGTAACTTTAGTAAGTCAATTTTTATCGTTTATGAGTAAAGAGGAGATCCCCGTTAGTCATTAAAAAAATATATAAAGAATTATTACTCCGCAACATACATTTTGTATTATAAATTTGATAATTATTTTAAATATTTTTGTAGAACTTCTTTATTTAGAAGAGTCTTTTATTTTCATAAGGCTTATGCATTTCATTTACTATTATTTAATAATTATAAAATAGATATTTTATGTATGTCACTTTATTATTTAAAAATTAAGACATTCTATAAATATTATTATTTTTTTTTTGGATGTATCGTTGTATTTTGCTAAATATGGTGTAAATTTATTAGAAAGTAATATGATATTATAAAGTATTAAAAATGTGGCATTCACGAAGAAAGAAAAGAAAATTCAAATTCGTTAAAGTACGATATTTTAATAAAACAAAGCTCATAATATTAATCGATTAATATTGAAAAAAAAAAGTTTACAATAATAATTAAACTTCTATAGAGAATAAACTTTGCTTTTAAAAATAATATTTAAGCAAATGTAAATATCATATAATCTAAAAATATAAATAATTTATATTTTTCTTTTAATAAGTTATTACCTTTCATTTTTCTTACAATTAAAATTATAACTTATCATCTTATAAGCAGTATCATTATCAATCTTTCATAATTAGCAATCATTAATAATTAGAATACGTATAATGGTATTAAAAATATTGGAACATCAGTTTTAAAACTATTTTTTAAAGAATCTTAAGATTGAATTTATTAAAAAACCGGAATTTCTGGAACTATGCTTTAAATTTAATTATTGACATTTGTTGGATGATTATTTTTTTTTTATTTTACAAAATTATTTTGATACTATTAGAAACTAAAGCAATTGGTCTCACGATGTCACAGATCTGTAATTGGAAAATCCAAATGTGTAAGTTGCATTTTTCACATGATTTTAAATCCCAAAAAAATATTTATTAAAGAAATAGAACCTCCCATCGTTGGTAATTTGGAAGGATTTACTTGAATTTGATATTAATATCATTAAAAACAAATAATAATAACAGATAATTTCTGAATATCGAAGATTAAAGAAAAAATATAACAGAATTTTTATAGCCACAAATGATATGTATATAAATAATTTGCACAACACACCAACCTAATTGTGACACAATGAATAATCAAAGTCTGAAAGCTTATTTGTTCGGAATTTCCATAATTTGGTGTGACTAGGATATATTGTAATCATGTCTCAAGAAAAGACAAACAAAAAAGAATGGGAAGCCAAAAAAGACGATTTGACTATTAACGATATTCTTCTAAAAGAAAATATCCCATTTTATGAATATTCTGAATTTCTAGATGTAAAATTAATAAGTGGAAATGTTTATAAAACCACTTTTAAGACTTCTCAAAAAACCGTTGCGCTTAAATGCATTTCTTTAAATGATGATAAAATTTCACTGGACAATGTAATAAATGAAGTAAGTTAAATTAATCTTATTTTTATCTATTATTTATTTAAAATTTTTTTTTTACTATTTTTTATTATTTTTAATTTGGAAAAGATTAAAGGAAATCGAAAATTGGAAGTGCATGATAGTATTCTTAGATTTTATGGAATTACTGAGCAAGGTAATATATATAAATATTTAAATTTCTATACTTAATAATTATAAACAATTACTATTCATTTATTTATTTGATTTTATAGAGAATACCAATAATTATATGATTATTCTTGAATATGTTAATAATGGTTCTCTTCGTCAATATTTAAAAACAAATTTCCAAAAACTGGATTGGAACGCAAAATTAAATATTGCCAAACAGATTGCCAACGCTTTGGCGTTTCTACATTCTAATAATATTATTCATGGAAAATTGGTAATTATTTTCTTAGTTAAAAATGAATTATACAAACAAATTATTTTTAATTTCTTTTATTAATTATTTAATTTGATTAGAATTCTGAAAATATTCTTATTCATAATGGAAGCATTAAATTTAATGCTTTTGGATTAACGAAGATTAAGCCTATGCCTGAATCCTTAAGACTCCTTACAAATACCCTCGGTCCAATTCAATGTATTGACTCCCAATATTTAAAAATTTTCAACACAATTGATAAAAATAAGAGTTCAGATATTTTCAGTTTGGGAATTATTCTATGGGAAATTTCTAGTGGCAATCCTCCTTTCGAAATGGAACTTTTGTTAAATGTTGGTTTATTAAATAATATTTTAGAAGGAAAAAGAGAAATGGTTACACCCGGAACACCTTCTAAATACAAAGAAATATATACTGGTATAAATTTATAATTTATTAAAATTTTTTGCATAATAAATTATATAATTTAAATATTCTGTTTAACAGATTGCTGGAAACCCAATGGAAATTCAAGACCAGACATTTCTCAAGTGGTCAAAAATCTTTCTGAAATCATTATCTCCGATGCAAATTTTAAAAACGAAACTTTCCAATCACAACCTCACAATGTTACTGATGAAATTATTTCTGTTAAATCGGAAAAACCAAATATGTGAGTGAGTTACATTTTTATTTGTTTTTGAATCAAAGAATATATTTATTAATTATAAAATTCTCCTTATTCAGACAAAATGAAGAACTAAACGTTCATTCAGATCCTCTTATTAAGGATTTATTTGAAATTTTTATTGATATCATTAAAAAACAGTTTACAAATTCGCAACCAATTATGATGAAAAATTATATTAAAGAGCATAAAAAGAATCCAGTTAAAATTCTATATAAAATGATTACCCATCCATCCAATTCTTGGTTCACTAGCATGATAGGATTTTTTTACAAGAATGGTATTGGAACTGTTACTGATAACCAACTGGCAATTAAATTCTTTATTATAGCTGCCAATGAAGTAATTGATGACTCTTCCTCTAATCCTTCATCCTTAATGAAACTCTACAACATCAACAAAGAAATTGGAACCATATTTCTTGCAGATATGCATTTAGCTGGCATAGGCGTTGAAAAAGACGAGAAAAAGGCATTTCATATTTATTCTAAACTTGCTAATGAAGGGTCCTTTTTAGCTTTAAACGAAGTAGCACATTGTTATAGAGAGGAGGTGGGTGTTGAAATGAATAAAGAAAAAGGATTTGAATTAAATTTAAAATCTGCAAAGAAAGGACTTCCTGTAGCACAAGGTATGGTTGGTTGGTGTTATGTACATGGGATTGGAACATCAAAAGATATAGCTAAAGGACTTCAGTGGTACATGAAATCTGCTCTTGCAGGAAATACTTTTGCAATATGGGATTTAGGGAATTTTTATTTCATTGGCATGGGCGTGGATTGTAATTATCAAGAAGCATTTAAATGGGCTTTAAAGGCAGCTGTAAAAGGTTATTATTCCGCTCAAATTTTTTTGGGAAATTGTTATCGATATGGTGATGGGATTAATGTGGATCAAGTAAAAGCATTTGAATGGTATAAAAAAGCTGCAGAAGGTAATGATATTGATGGTCAATACGAGGTTGGAAAATGCTTTTATGAAGGTGATGGAACTAAAAAAGATATTATTAATGCTATCTATTGGATAAATAAAGTAAAAGAAACAGGGGATATTGATGCCAATGAGCTATTAAATGAAATAATGAATAATATAAGATAAAGTAGTTATTAAAAAATATAAATTAAATATTTCTGTTGATAAAACTTATTTTTTGTGTTTTTTGAATGCAATAATGTCATACTTTATATAATTTTACAATTTTATCTAACTTCTTGTTGGAATCTTAGAATTTACTAGTGATAATAAATCATCTAATAATCAAATAATTTTGAAATGAATTAAATTGAATTGATAAAATCTCACGAAAAAGATAAACAAATTCTTTCACATAAAAAATAAAATAAAAAAAGAAATTATGTATTGACGTACATGGAATTTAATTAACAATTTTCACGGTATATCGAAAGATCCCTCTCGACACGTTATTTTTTTTTGTGATGGATAAATAAATTAAACAATTGTAATGAATATTTATAATGGAATAACTATCAATGAAATTACTTTTTGCGCCATTTAATTTAACCTTTTCTACGTATTAGATTAGAATATTGCGTTAATGAAATATTATAAATAAAAATAAAAATAAAAATTTTGACTTACCTATTCACATTATTCATATCAAGCAATTTACATCTAAACGTAAATACAGATAACCTTTCTATATAATGATATTTAAATTTATAGTTAGATTTAACTACTGGCATAAAAAAATAAAAAATAAATGTCCAATTAATAATAATATCACAATCGCAGTTTCAGTTCTCGATATGAATTCTCTTCACATATTTATTTCCTTATAAAAAATCAAAATAATTCATTATCAAATGTCAATTAAATGTTCATGTTCAAATTTTGTTCATTATATCATAATCTATAGTTTTGGGTATAAACTATAATGTATTAATAAGCAATTTCGACGACACGAAATTCATTTTAATATTGATTGTTATTAAAACTGAGTTTATTTGTCATTATTATTGCTTAAAAATACATTTATAAACTTGAATACTAAATAATAATCCCTGGATTTCATGGAGAAAAGGAAAGTATTATTATTTAAGAATATACTTACCTTTACGCAAGTTTAATGCGAACCTGGAAGCTCGATTCCAAGGAGAAAGGTAAGATCTAATTTACATTGGTCCCGATAAAATTTGTTTCTTTTTATTCTAGATGTTCATAAAATTTGTAGTCATTTTTTATCTAGGGAATATGGAAAACGGAATAACTGAAGCATTTAAATTCTATTTGTATTATTTATTTATTTTTTTAATAAATACTATAAAATAGTTTTATAAATAAAATAAATTATTAGTAAATATTAATTTTATTTTTAATTAGATAATTACATCATCATGGGCATGCATTAATTAGTATAATTTATTTTAAATTTTCTTTATTATTCATTTTAATTCTAAAATATTTACAGATATCGGTATGTTAATACTAAATAATAGACCTAAGATATTATTGATTACGTTAATTGCATTAAGTTCGCATATGTAACAACCATGATCCAAGATTTGGGCTTCTAGAAATTGGGAATCTCACGAACCATGGTTGTATATTGAGCTTCTTCATCATCATCTTCACGATCATTTTATTATCTTCATCATCATCATCATTACGATCACTATCACGATCACGATCATTTTTTTTCTTCATCGTCATCATCATTACGATCACTATCACGATCATAATCAACAAAGATTGGAACAAAATTTTGTTCACTGCCATCACCTAGTTCAGCTGGCTGAAATGAAATTTGATCGTTTGGGGTGTTGATTGTAATTTTCTGAAGGGAAGAACGAAATTCTTCAATACTATGGTATGAAATCTTTGTGATCCCAGACTTTCCCAAGAAGAAAATTTAGAGATTCCTCCACAGTTGTAGTAAACAATAATTAGTGAATCAAAGCCATTCTCGTTAGGTCATGTTTACAAAATGACTTGATTAATTACTAATAGATATTTATTGTACTTCTTGATGTAAAGTTTGTTGTTTAGGCTTTAAAATAATTTGATATGTCTGATGTTGATGATGATTCGTTCAGACAGATAACTAAAGGATAATTGTTGAGTAATATGTGTTCCTGTTCCTATCAATAATATGGTTGAGAAGATTTTTAACTTGATTAAATAAATCTGTTATTTTATAGTCATAATCTATTCTATTCATCAAATAACTTCGGAGAAAGCCAAAAATCGCAATATCCACGACAAGCAGCTAAAATCAAAAACATCGTGTGAACTACATAAGAGATATAAGGTAACCAAAAGCTTCAGGCATAACTATTTTTGCTCGTTTAGAATTTTCTACAAACAAAACAAGTTGTTTTGTGACTTCTTGGACTGTAGAATTGTAAGGATAATTAGATCTTACTTTCTTATTTATTCCCAGTAAATTTTATTAATGTCAACCCATCATATGTGCATTTAGAAAGTTTGATGATTTCTGCATGAGCAGTCTATAGACAACTTGATTATGGGATTAATAGCTAAAATAACATTCTATCTTCTTTCAGCCCAAAACTTTGTACATCCAGAACTAATCAATTTTTTTCATCGATAAGTAAGCAAAAACGGTATATTGTATTTAATTGTCGTATTACAAACATGCAAGTATTATGTTTGTGAAGAATTGATAATTTATGTGTGGGATCATAATGCTTTCAGCAAATATGCTTTTTACATAGCTTGCAAATTTCATAAGCTATGTCTGAACTATTTCTACCCTCTTGATCAGCCTTAGATATAAGATCATATATAAGTATATGAAACAAAAAATTTTGAGATTGCCTTGTGCACAATATCCCACATTATAATCCTGTCAATACTCTATTGTGTTTTCGTCATGCATTTCATTTATAAACTGGAACTCTTCCATTAGTCCATATCACTTTTCGGATTTTTTTAAAAATTTGATTCAATAGTTAAGTAATTTGCATAACTCTTTTAGGTTACTTTCATTGCATTGTTCATTGTATCTACTAGTTTATCTACTCTGCAAGAATCGTTGTAAAAGTTAGCATAATGAATCTCTTCGTTATTAAGATTTTCGTTTAGCATGATAGCAGCATCTTTGAATTTTTCAAGCGAGCGTAAATATTTGGCAGAATCACTAAACTGTCCATTCTTCTTAGTGATTTCTAAAAGTTCTTGAGAATGATCTATCCGAAACTCAATTTCAGAAAAGAGGATCAGATCAAATTTCCAGTTCATCCTTTTTTCTCTGCTCAAAAAAGAAAATTTTACAATATATTACATTTTACCTTGCTTAGAATTGCCATAAAATTTAAGAATTTTATCATGAATTTTCAATTTTCGATGTCTTCTAATCTTTTTTTTCGTCTTCATTAACATAACCACCAAATTATTTCCCCTGAACTTCACCAGATTCTTTGTTAGATCCTTTATCAGTATCAATATCTTCACATCCATTGTGAACTTCAAAATATTTGCCAAGATCTCTTCTAATGCGTTGTCTTCAAGATCATTATCAGATTTATCATTATAATATTTGTTTACAACAAAATATTCACTTGACTTATTTTTACTTTCATTTTCACATTGATTGCAATAATGGACACCAATTCACCAATCCAGTATAGCATTTTCAGATCACCTTGTCTCATTTTTCTTTGAGAACCAATGGTGAAATTATAAATGTTTTGTTGGTATCTTAGACATTGTGAATTGCCTATAATCAGAAAAAAAATGATAGGTCTATTCATTTTTTTTAAAATTATTACTATACAAAGTTTGATACTTACAAAGAGTATAATAATTTATTATTATAATAAAAAAATTGCGGTGATAGCTACCTTAAACTATCCAGTTTAACTTTACTGGTCTTAAAGTAGAAAGTAATAAAAATCGGACAATCTATTAATTAAAATCTTTTGAAATCTAACAGAATTATTTGAAATAAGCATAAAAATTAAGCATATTCGCAAATAAACTGTTTTGATTTTGAAAAATTTTGAATTAAAATTTAAGAAGATTTTGAGCATTTGATGTATTTCTTTTGAAATACATTGCAGTTTCTTTTCTATTGACTTCTGCATTATCAAAAAGGTCCCAAATGGTTTAAAGATCTATTAAATATATTTCTTTAGTAGGTTCGATTCCTACATGGGTCCCTGTAAGAGTCATTATTATTACTTTAAAAACACTAAATGTTCTGAAAGTTGGCTGAATTTTGATATGGCTGATTTTTCTTATTTTGACTAGTAACAACCACCAAAACAACAAGATAAACTACAATTACATTATTGACAACAGAAATAGTGACTTGAACAACTTCATCATCAACAACAAAAAGAAATGAACAATAATCCATTATATTTATTGTTTCAGTACAAGAACAAGATCTAAGAGGTAAATATTGGATTTATTAGGTTTATTTGCATATAAGTTAACTTTTAATTGTCAAATATGTTTTTTTTTTATTTTATTAGTAAATTATATTATTGCTAACTTTTTTTAAAATCTTATTTCTATATTTACAAAATGATTTAATTTGGATTAATTAAATATTGTATGGTTCTCTAATGGGTTTGATCAATATTTTTTTTATTCCATTTGATGAGAAAATTCATGGGAAGTATTTTTTTTATCATGATTATGATAATCGTTTTGTTTAATGATTTCTAATTTTTATGATTTCTCTAGAAGAAATTGAAACAGAAGAATTTGAATAGAGAATTTTAACAAAAATCAAGTAAAGCATTAAAGTGAGTGTTTGAATTTTATTTGATGATTAATTATTTCGTTTAAAATATTTTTTTTTATTTTTTTTTATTTAACAAGATGAATTGAAATTAATTGATTCTAAATTGATGGATCAATTTAATAAAAATCCAGTGATTTTTTTCATTTAGGATTTTTATTCAAATTAAGAAAGCGGTGCTATGTAAACAATTTCCTTTTCAAAAAAATAATTCCCTAATATAGCATTCCAATACTGACCATTTTTCTTTTCCAATAATTCTAAATTCTAATTAGAAGTAGAAATAGAAGGAAAAAATTTTACCTCGACGAATGGAGGTTGATTAAATATTATTATTTTTTCTTTGCCAAACAAAAAAACAACGAATTATGAGATAAGAAGCACTAGAATCATTAATTATAAATAAAAAATAATAATAAATAAAATTATTATTATAAATAAATAATAAATAATATGCGCGAGGCTCATTATTACTAAATAAACAAAAAAATAATGCAGGATTATTGAATAAAATTCATTTAAATAAATTTATTTTCTTCAACAACAGAAAAAAAATTAATTCTCTTCTACAAAAAAAAAAAGGTTTTTTTCATCTAAAAAAAATGTCAAAATTTAAGCACAATTTGTTATATTGACCAATACACCAAAAAATTTACAAAAACAAACTTAATGGTGAATGCTGTTGGTATTTCTTTTTTTCCGCATAATTAATAAATAAATGTGTTAAAACTTGAATTTCAACTAGAAAAAAAAACAATAATATAAAAATATACTACTTACAAAAGTTATCCTGGAGAAATAAAATGAAACTTCAATTTTTTTTTTTTTAATTTTAATAAATATCATTTTTATTTAATAATACTGAAAAAAAGAAGTAAAATAAAATCTGTGGTTCAAATATTTATTATTTATTGTTTTTTACTATTTATTTATAAAATTTTTTTAATAACTAAAAATATTATGGAATAAAAAAGGAAATAAGCCTATTATCGACCTTTGTAAAATGCACAGGAATATAAATAAGTAAAATAAATATATAAATAATATAAATAATAATAATTATCTATTTGTTATATTGTTATATCATAACAATTTTTCCGGAGAAAAAAAAATATAAACGAAACTTGAATCTTTTTTTGATTCATTTTCCATTTTTAAATATTTATTATTTATTTTTATATATTTATTTTTTAAAATTTTTTTTTAATAAACAAAATATTACAACATCCCTCATGGAAAAGAGAAAAGGAAATAATATAAGCCGATTGTTTTTATTTATTTATTATCTACCTTTGTGAGATATATATATCTATTTATTTTTTAAAGTTTTTTTAAAAGGAAATAATATAAGCCAATTATTTTTATTTATTTATTATCCACCTTGTATATATATATACATATATTTAATTTAAACATATAAATAATATAAATAATATTGTTATATCATTATCGTAACAATTTTTATCAGTTATCCCGGAGAAATAAAATATAAAGAGATTCAAAAATTTTTTTTTGATTAATTTGATAAATATCATTTCCATTTTTTTTATTTTTCTTTGAATTATTAAATATAAGGTCATATGAATTAAATAAAATCCTTGGTTCAAATATTTATTATTTATTCATATTAATAAATAATACAACCAATCATTTGTATAAATCTTAATCTCTTAATCAATATATTTAAACATTACATTAAGGTTTATTTAAAACCTTTTATTTTAATTTAATTGTATTTGGACATTAATAAATTACATAATCAATCATATGCAAATTTTAATTACACGGCGGCTACAGAGTTGCCATATCCAAAACTATCTAGTTATTATGTATAAATGATGTGATGAAATGANTATATATTTAATTTAAATATATAAATAATATAAATAATATAAATAATATTGTTATATCATTATCGTAACAATTTTTATCAGTTATCCCGGAGAAATAAAATATAAACGAGATTCAAAATTTTTTTTTTGATTAATTTGATAAATATTATTTCCTTTTTTTCATTTTTCTTTGAATTATTAAATATAAGGTCATATGAATTAAATAAAATCCTTGGTTCAAATATTTATTATTTATTCATATTAATAAATAATACAACCAATCATTTGTATAAATCTTAATCTCTTAATCAATATATTTAAACATTACATTAAGGTTTATTTAAAACCTTTTATTTTAATTTAATTGTATTTGGACATTAATAAATTACATAATCAATCATATGCAAATTTTAATTACACGGCGGCTACAGAGTTGCCATATCCAAAACTATCTAGTTATTATGTATAAATGATGTGATGAAATGATGATGACGGCATTTATACATTCTAACAAAATAAATTAAAAATAAGCCGATTTAGTTGACTAATTTAAAAATTAAAATATTTATTTAATAAAATCTTAAAGTTATTTTAATATACAATAATAATCATTAATTACTCTTTACTTAGTGTTAAAATATAAATTATCTCTTATTTTAAATAATACAAATATATTTAATAGCAATAAATAATAATAAAAACTTTTACGTATATTTATTATTTATCTAATTGTCAAAATTTTTCTTCGTTTTTAAACTAGTGAATGTGTTTTTGTAGCGAAAATTCTTTAGTTACTTATTCATTATTATTATTTAATTTCCATAATATTTTCCAACTCTTCATGTAATTCTTCAAAATTACTGTCGATGACACTCTTGTAATTAATTTATAAATATAAAATGGTTACTTATTCTTAAAGAAAATCATTATCTTGGTGCGTAATAATCTCATAAACTACAATTTCAAATGAATACACATCAGCTTCTTCCCACTTAATACTTCATGAGCTATATATGATAATACTCCTTTTTTTTTTATTTTTAATCATTTGCCCAGCAAAGTTTCTCGATATAAAATCTAAAAAAGTAAATTTTTGTTTTAAAGTCATAAAATATAATATTTCAGAATAAATATCCTGGTGAATTATAATTTAATTCAAGTACTGCAACAAATCTTGTTACTTAATAAAATCTTTCATTCAATAAAAAATAATTCTTGTGGGAATTTTAAAGTAATAAAATAATTAAACAGATATCCAAAAAAAAAAAACTAAAGAAATATAAATCTAAAATTTTAGTAACATACCTGATGTTCACTTTGGTAAAATGAGCGAAGATATTAATAATTTGCACACCAAGATCATGCCAACAAAAACTTTTAATAATGGGAAATGTTTACAGTGCGTATAATCAAAGTATAATAGTAGCAACAATTATTATTATTTTGTCTACATATTTCTTTTTATAGTATTTCCATTTTCATGGAACTTCCAGTTTTCACTCCTGAACAAATATTGTTTGATGAAAATTTCATCTGTGACATCGTAAATGATGACGAAATTGGAGGATCAACCAAAATGAGTGGGTGTGCAAAATAACGATTATATTACAGATTTCATATAATTTTAATAGTACAAATAATATTGCACACCCATGACTAATTAAAGATTATTATTATTCATTAACAAGTAATATCAATATTTAATAATAATTTTAATGAATTAAAAAGATTTTCATTTGATTGCGGAAGAGAAGGATTTGATACTGATGAATTATTATGTCAAATAGCCGAAAATATATAAAAATCACTTGAAACTATTAAAATTTTAATGGATTATGAAAGTCCATGGATATTCAGTGCTAATAGTTTGTCGTAAAGGAGGGGGAAATAAAAAGATGATCGTAAGTCACACTAAGTGACGAACATTTTAAAGTTATTGAAGAATATGGAGTTAAATTTGTTATGGAATAATATTCTAAATAATATTTCAAATAATATTTTATACATTTATTTAATGTAGTGTCTACATATTGAGTTACGTTTAATGTTTTATTGTGGATTCATTTAAATAATTGATGAATTTTTTGCTGGTAGGAAAATATGAAAGTCACACAACCTTTGTTGCTAAAGTGCTTCGTTGTTCGTTGCTCTTGTAATTTAATTTTAATTCATAATCATGATAGATTTTTCGAGCTTACAAAAAAGTAACAAAATTAACATCTAATAACATTTATAACTATTATTATAATATTACATTTTAATATCAAATTTCTTAATTTATTTAATAAGTAGATAATTTTTATTTATTATTTGAATCAGCTGACAATATATGAATTACTTTCACAAGGAGTATCTCGTCTACAAGAATTATATGCGTGCCAAGATTTAATGATGAATCTTGGAAAGACGTATTTTAATTGAGGTAAAATTATTATTTATTTATTTATTATTTATTTATTTATTATTAATTTATTGATTTCTATATCACATTTATTTTATTCTTTGTATTAACATCCGTCATTTGCAGAAAATGATTGAATTTGAAAAAGGGAATCCCGTCCACGCACAATTTAGTTAAGATCGAAGATAAATTAATTAATACGTGTCTCCTTAAATTTTTTTAAAAAGAAAAAAAGAAAAAAAGAAAAAAAGAATGAATAAAAATTCATGATTTTTTTTTTTTGAACTTTCACATTTTTCAAATACATTCAAAATATATGAACATTCAAACATTATTCAAAATATATACTAATACAAATATTTTAGGGTAAAAAAATTGTCAAGTTTATTAGTTTTATCATTTTTTTATTATTTGTTTTTTTTGTTGACAATGAATAATTGAAAAAATGGAAAAAATGGTGAATAATGAATTATAACTACTATAAAAAATAACAGCCTTGATGATCATAACCAATAGTATTAGTCTTCTTTTTATTTCCTTGTTTTTATCATATTTTGAATAATTATTGAAAAAAAATCTGATAAGATATTTTTAAAAATTTTAATATATAAATAAAAATTTTACATTCAATCTTCAATTTTTTTTTGTACATGTCACATAATTAATTTTTATATCCAACATTAAAAAAAGTGTGTATCAAAATGTTCAATAATGCTACATCATTGAAATATTATATTTTAATACTTAATCGATTTTGTGATAAATTCGTATTTCTATTATTATTATTTCTTATTTTTATAAAATCGAAGCTACAAACTAATCAAATTGAATTTCTACTCTACACCTTGTGTTAATATCAAAAAAAAAAAACTAATGAATGGTACTTTATAATTTAATAAGTAAAATACAAATAAATGAATTATTATAATTAATTACAAAATAATAGTTAAAAATATTCAAAAATCGGGTACATGTAATTTGGATGCAACTAAATAAAATATAAAAATAAATTAATATTTTTTTTTTAATTTTAAAAAAAAACTCAAATAATATACGTAATTTACACTTACCAATACTTTAAGCAGATGTAGAAAAAATGCTGAAATTTGGAATAATTTTATTCGCCATGTTTAATGATTTTTATGATAAAATAACTTGATTCTTATTTGTATTGTCACTAATATTTTTTTGTTGTTCAGATAATTTTATTCTCATTTATAACTTGATGATTTATTAAAACATTATTTTTTTCCATTTAATTGAAGTACTACGGATATTAAAAAAAAAGATCACTAACATGCATCAATTCAGGAATATTTAATTATGATGGTGCACAAGATTTTTTCTCTTTCTTTTTTAATAAAAACTAAAATCATTAGATTACAATAATAATGAGATCAATAATGATATGGTATAAAATTTTTTTATTTTTTTTTATAAAATATAAAAGAAAAAGGTTATTTTAAAGATGGGAGAGGCACAGACACAAAATAAATTAAAGATTAATTTCATTTTCTTCAACTATGCAAATTTAAATATTGTTAATTACGTTTTTAAATTAAAAACACTAAAACAAATAATTAAAGAAATATAATGCTTACTTATATTTTCAGGAATTTTAAGATCCCATTGTTTTGTATCTAGAATAATTATTTATGTAAATATTTTATAAAAACAATTATTTGTTACTTTAAAAAATATAATTACCATGTTCAACTTTTTTTGATTTCAGAAAAGACAAATGTCTACTTGTGTATATTGCTTGAGGATGTTTTATTTTTGGATTATATTGAATGAAATTCTTATTTAACTTATTAGCCTCATTAGCTTTTTCAGTCTGTTCATTTATCTCACTATTATTCAAATATTCCATAAGATGAGATTTCAATTTTATAGCTTTTGGACGATTGGAAGGATCAGTATCCCAACATTTTTCCATCAAATCTTTAAGCAAATGTGGAATCTCACACATAATTTCAGGTTTTTGTCCTTCACAAATTGAGATCACAAGATTTTCATCATGTGATATATTATAATAAGGAGGATAACTTGTAAAAACTTCGTACATAATCATACCAAATGAGTAAATGTCAGATGCTTGAGTATATTCTCCTCTATTTAGTGTCTCAGGAGCCATATATGGAATTACTCCATAAATTTTTTCTGAATCATTTTCTGTAACTGGCTTACACAATCCAAAATCAGTGATATAAGGGCTAGTTTTAGTTTCATTAACTATATTGCCAGAGTGAAAATCTTTGTGCATTAATCCAGTTTCATGAATTTTAGCAAGTCCTAAAGCTATGTAAAATAAACTCTTAATTTTATTTTCCCAAGTTAATCCTTTAAAGCCATTATTCAACATTTTTCGTAGACTACCATATCTTGCATATTGCATAACCATCATATATTCATTTTCTGTTGGATTTTTGGTTATTCCATATATTGCAATTGCCCATATGCCTCGAAATTTGAGTTGATGTTTTACCTAAAATATTAATCAGTTCAGTATGATTATTGTTTATTCAATTAATGATAATATAAAGTATTTCACCTCTTGTAAAAATCCACCTTTGTTTGTAGGAGTATTAAGACTTTTCAAGCAAACATTTTGTGATTGTAATCTTTTCCAAATTTTGGCTTGAGAATCCCAAGATTTAATATATCCATCAGACCATATTGCCCAGAAAACTTTGCCAAAACCACCTTTATCAAGATATTTAATATTATTTAATCTATCAAACGGAATCCATTCAATAACTTCTTCAGTTTTTGTTGCTGTAAATTGAGTTTTTTGAATAAATTCATCAATTTCTGCATCTTCACTTGTCCATTCATTAAATTCACTTTGAAATCTTTTGCTATTACATGGATTGCACCATTGTATCCCTGTATTATCTTGCATACAGTCTTTACATTTTCCATATTCACTAAAATGTATTATTTAAAATAAGAAATTATGAAAACTCTATATTGAAATTGTTCCAAATGTAAATATTTACCCCCTATATACATAATGGATTGAAAAAATATTAGTTGATATTAAATTAATTTAAAACTTTGATTTCATTAATTATGAATCTAAATATTCACCTTTAATATAATTGATAATTAATTAAAGAAGTATTATTAGATATTAAATTAGCTTGAAATTTCGATCTAAATAATTATAAATTTAAATATAGCTCACCTCCTGTGATTCAATTGCATGATAATTATTTAAAGAAGTATTATTAGAAATTAAACTAGCTTGAAATTTCGATCTAAATAATTATGAATTTAAAAAATACTCACTCCCTGTGATTCAATTGCATGATAATTAATTAAAGTATTATTAGATATTAAATTAGCTTGAAATTTCGATCTAAATAATTATGAATTTAAATAATACTCACCTCCTGTGATTCAATTGCATGATAATTAATTAAAGTATTATTAATTTCGATCTAAATAATTATGAATTTAAATAATACTCACTTCCTGTGATTCAATTGCATGATAATTAATTAAAGAAGTATTAAATTAGCTTGAAATTTCGATCTAAATAATTATGAACTTAAATAATACTCACGCCCTATGATTCAATTGCATGATAATTAATTAAAGTATTATTAATTTCGATCTAAATAATTATGAATTTAAATAATACTCACTTCCTGTGATTCAATTGCATGATAATTAATTAAAGAAGTATTAAATTAGCTTGAAATTTCGATCTAAATAATTATGAACTTAAATAATACTCACGCCCTATGATTCAATTGCATGATAATTAATTAAAGTATTATTAATTTCGATCTAAATAATTATGAATTTAAATAATACTCACTTCCTGTGATTCAATTGCATGATAATTAATTAAAGAAGTATTAAATTAGCTTGAAATTTCGATCTAAATAATTATGAACTTAAATAATACTCACGCCCTATGATTCAATTGCATGATAATTAATTAAAGTATTATTAATTTCGATCTAAATAATTATGAATTTAAATAATACTCACTTCCTGTGATTCAATTGCATGATAATTAATTAAAGAAGTATTAAATTAGCTTGAAATTTCGATCTAAATAATTATGAACTTAAATAATACTCACGCCCTATGATTCAATTGCATGATAATTAATTAAAGTATTATTAATTTCGATCTAAATAATTATGAATTTAAATAATACTCACTTCCTGTGATTCAATTGCATGATAATTAATTAAAGAAGTATTAAATTAGCTTGAAATTTCGATCTAAATAATTATGAACTTAAATAATACTCACGCCCTATGATTCAATTGCATGATAATTAATTAAAGTATTATTAATTTCGATCTAAATAATTATGAATTTAAATAATACTCACTTCCTGTGATTCAATTGCATGATAATTAATTAAAGAAGTATTAAATTAGCTTGAAATTTCGATCTAAATAATTATGAACTTAAATAATACTCACGCCCTATGATTCAATTGCATGATAATTAATTAAAGTATTATTAATTTCGATCTAAATAATTATGAATTTAAATAATACTCACTTCCTGTGATTCAATTGCATGATAATTAATTAAAGAAGTATTAAATTAGCTTGAAATTTCGATCTAAATAATTATGAACTTAAATAATACTCACGCCCTATGATTCAATTGCATGATAATTAATTAAAGTATTATTAATTTCGATCTAAATAATTATGAATTTAAATAATACTCACTTCCTGTGATTCAATTGCATGATAATTAATTAAAGAAGTATTAAATTAGCTTGAAATTTCGATCTAAATAATTATGAACTTAAATAATACTCACGCCCTATGATTCAATTGCATGATAATTAATTAAAGTATTATTAATTTCGATCTAAATAATTATGAATTTAAATAATACTCACTTCCTGTGATTCAATTGCATGATAATTAATTAAAGAAGTATTAAATTAGCTTGAAATTTCGATCTAAATAATTATGAACTTAAATAATACTCACGCCCTATGATTCAATTGCATGATAATTAATTAAAGTATTATTAATTTCGATCTAAATAATTATGAATTTAAATAATACTCACTTCCTGTGATTCAATTGCATGATAATTAATTAAAGAAGTATTAAATTAGCTTGAAATTTCGATCTAAATAATTATGAACTTAAATAATACTCACGCCCTATGATTCAATTGCATGATAATTAATTAAAGTATTATTAATTTCGATCTAAATAATTATGAATTTAAATAATACTCACTTCCTGTGATTCAATTGCATGATAATTAATTAAAGAAGTATTAAATTAGCTTGAAATTTCGATCTAAATAATTATGAACTTAAATAATACTCACGCCCTATGATTCAATTGCATGATAATTAATTAAAGTATTATTAATTTCGATCTAAATAATTATGAATTTAAATAATACTCACTTCCTGTGATTCAATTGCATGATAATTAATTAAAGAAGTATTATTAGGTATTAACTTAGCTTGAAATTTCAATCTAAATAATTATGAATTTAAATAATACTCACTCCCTGTGATTCAATTGCATGATAATTAATTAAAGAAGTATTATTAGATATTAAATTAGCTTGAAATTTCGATCTAAATAATCATGAATTTAAATAATACTCACGCACTGTAATAAGATAATTAATTAAAGAAGTATTATTAGATACTAAATTAGCTTGAAATTTCGATCTAAATAATTATGAATTTAAATAATACTCACTCACTGTGATTCAATTGCATGATAATTAATTAAAGAAGTATTATTAGATATTAAATTAGCTTGAAATTGAATCACAGTGAGTGAGTATTATTTAAATTCATAATTATTTAGATCAAAATTCAAGCTAATTTAATATTTAATAATACTTCTTTAAATAATTATCATGCAATTGAATCAAAGGGCGTGAGTATTATTTAAATTCATGATTATTTAGATCGAAATTTCAAGCTAATATAATATCTAATAATACTTCAATTGCATGATAATTAATTAAAGTATTATTAGATATTAAATTAGCTTGAAATTTCGATCTAAATAATTATGAATTTAAATAATACTCACCTCCTGTGATTCAATTGCATGATAATTAATTAAAGAATTATTATTAGATATTAAATTAGTTTAGTTTAAATTAGCTTGAAATTTTGATCTAAATAATTATGAACTTAAATAATACTCACGCCCTATGATTCAATTGCATGATAATTAATTAAAGTATTATTAATTTCGATCTAAATAATTATGAATTTAAATAATACTCACTCCCTGTGATTCAATTGTATGAAAATTAATTAAAGAAGTATTATTAAATATTAAATTAGCTTGAAATTTCGATCTAATAATTATGAATTTAAATAATACTCACTCCCTGTGATTCAATTGCATGATAATTAATTAAAGAAGTATTATTAGATATTAAATTGCTTGAAATTTTGATCTAAATAATTATGAATTTAAATAATACTCACTTCCTGTGATTCAATTGCATGATAATTAATTAAAGAAGTATTATTAGATATTAAATTAGCTCGAAATTTCGATCTAATAATTATGAATTTAAATAATACTCACTCCCTGAGATTCAATTGCATGATAATTAATTAAAGAAGTATTATTAGATATTAAATTAGCTCGAAATTTCGATCTAATAATTATGAATTTAAATAATACTCACTCCCTGAGATTCAATTGCATGATAATTAATTAAAGAAGTATTATTAGATATTAAATTAGCTCGAAATTTCGATCTAATAATTATGAATTTAAATAATACTCACTCCCTGAGATTCAATTGCATGATAATTAATTAAAGAAGTATTATTAGATATTAAATTAGCTCGAAATTTCGATCTAATAATTATGAATTTAAATAATACTCACTCCCTGAGATTCAATTGCATGATAATTAATTAAAGAAGTATTATTAGATATTAAATTAGCTCGAAATTTCGATCTAATAATTATGAATTTAAATAATACTCACTCCCTGAGATTCAATTGCATGATAATTAATTAAAGAAGTATTATTAGATATTAAATTAGCTCGAAATTTCGATCTAATAATTATGAATTTAAATAATACTCACTCCCTGAGATTCAATTGCATGATAATTAATTAAAGAAGTATTATTAGATATTAAATTAGCTCGAAATTTCGATCTAATAATTATGAATTTAAATAATACTCACTCCCTGAGATTCAATTGCATGATAATTAATTAAAGAAGTATTATTAGATATTAAATTAGCTCGAAATTTCGATCTAATAATTATGAATTTAAATAATACTCACTCCCTGAGATTCAATTGCATGATAATTAATTAAAGAAGTATTATTAGATATTAAATTAGCTCGAAATTTCGATCTAATAATTATGAATTTAAATAATACTCACTCCCTGAGATTCAATTGCATGATAATTAATTAAAGAAGTATTATTAGATATTAAATTAGCTCGAAATTTCGATCTAATAATTATGAATTTAAATAATACTCACTCCCTGAGATTCAATTGCATGATAATTAATTAAAGAAGTATTATTAGATATTAAATTAGCTCGAAATTTCGATCTAATAATTATGAATTTAAATAATACTCACTCCCTGAGATTCAATTGCATGATAATTAATTAAAGAAGTATTATTAGATATTAAATTAGCTCGAAATTTCGATCTAATAATTATGAATTTAAATAATACTCACTCCCTGAGATTCAATTGCATGATAATTAATTAAAGAAGTATTATTAGATATTAAATTAGCTCGAAATTTCGATCTAATAATTATGAATTTAAATAATACTCACTCCCTGAGATTCAATTGCATGATAATTAATTAAAGAAGTATTATTAGATATTAAATTAGCTCGAAATTTCGATCTAATAATTATGAATTTAAATAATACTCACTCCCTGAGATTCAATTGCATGATAATTAATTAAAGAAGTATTATTAGATATTAAATTAGCTCGAAATTTCGATCTAATAATTATGAATTTAAATAATACTCACTCCCTGAGATTCAATTGCATGATAATTAATTAAAGAAGTATTATTAGATATTAAATTAGCTCGAAATTTCGATCTAATAATTATGAATTTAAATAATACTCACTCCCTGAGATTCAATTGCATGATAATTAATTAAAGAAGTATTATTAGATATTAAATTAGCTCGAAATTTCGATCTAATAATTATGAATTTAAATAATACTCACTCCCTGAGATTCAATTGCATGATAATTAATTAAAGAAGTATTATTAGATATTAAATTAGCTCGAAATTTCGATCTAATAATTATGAATTTAAATAATACTCACTCCCTGAGATTCAATTGCATGATAATTAATTAAAGAAGTATTATTAGATATTAAATTAGCTCGAAATTTCGATCTAATAATTATGAATTTAAATAATACTCACTCCCTGAGATTCAATTGCATGATAATTAATTAAAGAAGTATTATTAGATATTAAATTAGCTCGAAATTTCGATCTAATAATTATGAATTTAAATAATACTCACTCCCTGAGATTCAATTGCATGATAATTAATTAAAGAAGTATTATTAGATATTAAATTGCTTGAAATTTTGATCTAAATAATTAAGAATTTAAATAATACTCACTTCCTGTGATTCAATTGCATGATAATTAATTAAAGGAGTATTATTAGGTATTAAACTAGCTTGAAATTTCGATCTAAATAATTATGAATTTAAATAATACTCACTCCCTGTGATTCAATTGCATGATAATTAATTAAAGAAGTATTATTAGATATTAAATTAGCTTGAAATTTCGATCTAATAATTATGAATTTAAATAATACTCACTCCCCGTGATTCAATTGCATGATAATTAATTAAAGAAGTATTATTAGATATTAAATTGCTTGAAATTTTGATCTAAATAATTATGAATTTAAATAATACTCACTTCCTGTGATTCAATTGCATGATAATTAATTAAAGAAGTATTAAATTAGCTTGAAATTTCGATCTAAATAATTATGATTTTAAATAATACTCACTCTCTGCGATTCAATTGCATGATAATTAATTAAAGAAGTATTAAATTAGCTTGAAATTTCGATCTAAATAATTATGATTTTAAATAATACTCACTCTCTGCGATTCAATTGCATGATAATTAATTAAAGAAGTATTAAATTAGCTTGAAATTTCGATCTAAATAATTATGATTTTAAATAATACTCACTCTCTGCGATTCAATTGCATGATAATTAATTAAAGAAGTATTAAATTAGCTTGAAATTTCGATCTAAATAATTATGATTTTAAATAATACTCACTCTCTGCGATTCAATTGCATGATAATTAATTAAAGAAGTATTAAATTAGCTTGAAATTTCGATCTAAATAATTATGATTTTAAATAATACTCACTCTCTGCGATTCAATTGCATGATAATTAATTAAAGAAGTATTAAATTAGCTTGAAATTTCGATCTAAATAATTATGATTTTAAATAATACTCACTCTCTGCGATTCAATTGCATGATAATTAATTAAAGAAGTATTAAATTAGCTTGAAATTTCGATCTAAATAATTATGATTTTAAATAATACTCACTCTCTGCGATTCAATTGCATGATAATTAATTAAAGAAGTATTAAATTAGCTTGAAATTTCGATCTAAATAATTATGATTTTAAATAATACTCACTCTCTGCGATTCAATTGCATGATAATTAATTAAAGAAGTATTAAATTAGCTTGAAATTTCGATCTAAATAATTATGATTTTAAATAATACTCACTCTCTGCGATTCAATTGCATGATAATTAATTAAAGAAGTATTAAATTAGCTTGAAATTTCGATCTAAATAATTATGATTTTAAATAATACTCACTCTCTGCGATTCAATTGCATGATAATTAATTAAAGAAGTATTAAATTAGCTTGAAATTTCGATCTAAATAATTATGATTTTAAATAATACTCACTCTCTGCGATTCAATTGCATGATAATTAATTAAAGAAGTATTAAATTAGCTTGAAATTTCGATCTAAATAATTATGATTTTAAATAATACTCACTCTCTGCGATTCAATTGCATGATAATTAATTAAAGAAGTATTAAATTAGCTTGAAATTTCGATCTAAATAATTATGATTTTAAATAATACTCACTCTCTGCGATTCAATTGCATGATAATTAATTAAAGAAGTATTAAATTAGCTTGAAATTTCGATCTAAATAATTATGATTTTAAATAATACTCACTCTCTGCGATTCAATTGCATGATAATTAATTAAAGAAGTATTAAATTAGCTTGAAATTTCGATCTAATAATTATGACTTTAAATAATACTCACTCCCCGTGATTCAATTGCATGATAATTAATTAAAGGAGTATTATTAGGTATTAAATTAGCTTGAAATTTCGATCTGAATAATTATGAATTTAAATAATACTCACTCCCTGTGATTCAATTGCATGATAATTAATTAAAGAAGTATTATTAGATATTAAATTAGCTTGAAATTTCGATCTAAATAATTATGAATTTAAATGATACTCACCTCCTGTGATTCAATTGCATGATAATTAATTAAAGAAGTATTATTAGATATTAAATTAGCTTGAATTTTGATCTAAATAATTATGAATTTAAATAATACTCACCTCCTGTGATTCAATTGCATGATAATTAATTAAAGAAGTATTAAATTAGCTTGAAATTTCGATCTAAATAATTATGAATTTATATAATACTCACATCCTGTGATTCAATTGCATGATAATTAATTAAAGAAGTATTATTAAATATTAAATTAGCTTGAAATTTTGATCTAAATAATTGTGAATTTAAATAATACTCACTCCCTGTGATTCAATTGTATGATAATTAATTAAAGGAGTATTATTAGATATTAAATTAGCTTGAAATTTCGATCTAAATAATTATGAATTTAAATAATACTCACTCCCTGTGATTCAATTGCATTATTAGATATTAAATTAGCTTGAAATTTCGATCTAAATAATTATGAATTTAAATAATACTCACTCCCTGTGATTCAATTGTATGATAAGTAATTAAAGGAGTATTATTAGATATTAAATTAGCTTGAAATTTCGATCTAAATAATTATGAATTTAAATAATACTCACTCCCTGTGATTCAATTGCATTATTAGATATTAAATTAGCTTGAAATTTCGATCTAAATAATTATGAATTTAAATAATACTCACTCCCTGTGATTCAATTGCATGATAATTAATTAAAGAAGTATTATTAGATATTAAATTTCGATCTAAATAATTATGAATTTAAATAATACTCACAATCTGTAATATGATAATTAATTAAAGAAGTATTATTAGATATTAAATTAGCTTGAAATTTCGATCTAAATAATTATGATTTTAAATAATACTCACTCACTGTGATTCAATTGCATGATAATTAATTAAAGAAGTATTATTAGATATTAAATTAGCTTGAAATTTCGATCTAAATAATTATGAATTTAAATAATACTCACTTCCTGTGATTCAATTGCATGATAATTAATTAAAGTATTATTAATTTCGATCTAAATAATTATGAATTTAAATAATACTCACTTCCTGTGATTCAATTGCATGATAATTAATTAAAGTATTATTAATTTCGATCTAAATAATTATGAATTTAAATAATACTCACTTCCTGTGATTCAATTGCATGATAATTAATTAAAGTATTATTAATTTCGATCTAAATAATTATGAATTTAAATAATACTCACTTCCTGTGATTCAATTGCATGATAATTAATTAAAGTATTATTAATTTCGATCTAAATAATTATGAATTTAAATAATACTCACTTCCTGTGATTCAATTGCATGATAATTAATTAAAGTATTATTAATTTCGATCTAAATAATTATGAATTTAAATAATACTCACTTCCTGTGATTCAATTGCATGATAATTAATTAAAGTATTATTAATTTCGATCTAAATAATTATGAATTTAAATAATACTCACTTCCTGTGATTCAATTGCATGATAATTAATTAAAGTATTATTAATTTCGATCTAAATAATTATGAATTTAAATAATACTCACTTCCTGTGATTCAATTGCATGATAATTAATTAAAGTATTATTAATTTCGATCTAAATAATTATGAATTTAAATAATACTCACTTCCTGTGATTCAATTGCATGATAATTAATTAAAGTATTATTAATTTCGATCTAAATAATTATGAATTTAAATAATACTCACTTCCTGTGATTCAATTGCATGATAATTAATTAAAGTATTATTAATTTCGATCTAAATAATTATGAATTTAAATAATACTCACTTCCTGTGATTCAATTGCATGATAATTAATTAAAGTATTATTAATTTCGATCTAAATAATTATGAATTTAAATAATACTCACTTCCTGTGATTCAATTGCATGATAATTAATTAAAGTATTATTAATTTCGATCTAAATAATTATGAATTTAAATAATACTCACTTCCTGTGATTCAATTGCATGATAATTAATTAAAGTATTATTAATTTCGATCTAAATAATTATGAATTTAAATAATACTCACTTCCTGTGATTCAATTGCATGATAATTAATTAAAGTATTATTAATTTCGATCTAAATAATTATGAATTTAAATAATACTCACTTCCTGTGATTCAATTGCATGATAATTAATTAAAGTATTATTAATTTCGATCTAAATAATTATGAATTTAAATAATACTCACTTCCTGTGATTCAATTGCATGATAATTAATTAAAGTATTATTAATTTCGATCTAAATAATTATGAATTTAAATAATACTCACTTCCTGTGATTCAATTGCATGATAATTAATTAAAGTATTATTAATTTCGATCTAAATAATTATGAATTTAAATAATACTCACTTCCTGTGATTCAATTGCATGATAATTAATTAAAGTATTATTAATTTCGATCTAAATAATTATGAATTTAAATAATACTCACTTCCTGTGATTCAATTGCATGATAATTAATTAAAGTATTATTAATTTCGATCTAAATAATTATGAATTTAAATAATACTCACTTCCTGTGATTCAATTGCATGATAATTAATTAAAGTATTATTAATTTCGATCTAAATAATTATGAATTTAAATAATACTCACTTCCTGTGATTCAATTGCATGATAATTAATTAAAGTATTATTAATTTCGATCTAAATAATTATGAATTTAAATAATACTCACTTCCTGTGATTCAATTGCATGATAATTAATTAAAGTATTATTAATTTCGATCTAAATAATTATGAATTTAAATAATACTCACTTCCTGTGATTCAATTGCATGATAATTAATTAAAGTATTATTAATTTCGATCTAAATAATTATGAATTTAAATAATACTCACTTCCTGTGATTCAATTGCATGATAATTAATTAAAGTATTATTAATTTCGATCTAAATAATTATGAATTTAAATAATACTCACTTCCTGTGATTCAATTGCATGATAATTAATTAAAGTATTATTAATTTCGATCTAAATAATTATGAATTTAAATAATACTCACAAACTGTGATTCAATTGCATGATAATTAATTAAAGAAGTATTATTAGGTATTAAATTAGCTTGAAATTTCAATCTAAATAATTATGAATTTAAATAATACTCACCTCCTGTGATTCAATTGCATGATAATTAATTAAAGAAGTATTATTAGATATTAAATTTCGATCTAAATAATTATGAATTTAAATAATACTCACTCCCTGTGATTCAATTGCATGATAATTAATTAAAGAAGTATTATTAGATATTAAATTAGCTTGAAATTTTGATCTAAATAATTGTGAATTTAAATAATACTCACTCCCCGTGATTCAATTGTATGATAATTAATTAAAGGAGTATTATTAGGGATTAAATTAGCTTGAAATTTTGATCTAAATAATTGTGAATTTAAATAATACTCACTCCCCGTGATTCAATTGTATGATAATTAATTAAAGGAGTATTATTAGGGATTAAATTAGCTTGAAATTTTGATCTAAATAATTGTGAATTTAAATAATACTCACTCCCCGTGATTCAATTGTATGATAATTAATTAAAGGAGTATTATTAGGGATTAAATTAGCTTGAAATTTTGATCTAAATAATTGTGAATTTAAATAATACTCACTCCCCGTGATTCAATTGTATGATAATTAATTAAAGGAGTATTATTAGGGATTAAATTAGCTTGAAATTTTGATCTAAATAATTGTGAATTTAAATAATACTCACTCCCCGTGATTCAATTGTATGATAATTAATTAAAGGAGTATTATTAGGGATTAAATTAGCTTGAAATTTTGATCTAAATAATTGTGAATTTAAATAATACTCACTCCCCGTGATTCAATTGTATGATAATTAATTAAAGGAGTATTATTAGGGATTAAATTAGCTTGAAATTTTGATCTAAATAATTGTGAATTTAAATAATACTCACTCCCCGTGATTCAATTGTATGATAATTAATTAAAGGAGTATTATTAGGGATTAAATTAGCTTGAAATTTTGATCTAAATAATTGTGAATTTAAATAATACTCACTCCCCGTGATTCAATTGTATGATAATTAATTAAAGGAGTATTATTAGGGATTAAATTAGCTTGAAATTTTGATCTAAATAATTGTGAATTTAAATAATACTCACTCCCCGTGATTCAATTGTATGATAATTAATTAAAGGAGTATTATTAGGGATTAAATTAGCTTGAAATTTTGATCTAAATAATTGTGAATTTAAATAATACTCACTCCCCGTGATTCAATTGTATGATAATTAATTAAAGGAGTATTATTAGGGATTAAATTAGCTTGAAATTTTGATCTAAATAATTGTGAATTTAAATAATACTCACTCCCCGTGATTCAATTGTATGATAATTAATTAAAGGAGTATTATTAGGGATTAAATTAGCTTGAAATTTTGATCTAAATAATTGTGAATTTAAATAATACTCACTCCCCGTGATTCAATTGTATGATAATTAATTAAAGGAGTATTATTAGGGATTAAATTAGCTTGAAATTTTGATCTAAATAATTGTGAATTTAAATAATACTCACTCCCCGTGATTCAATTGTATGATAATTAATTAAAGGAGTATTATTAGGGATTAAATTAGCTTGAAATTTTGATCTAAATAATTGTGAATTTAAATAATACTCACTCCCCGTGATTCAATTGTATGATAATTAATTAAAGGAGTATTATTAGGGATTAAATTAGCTTGAAATTTTGATCTAAATAATTGTGAATTTAAATAATACTCACTCCCCGTGATTCAATTGTATGATAATTAATTAAAGGAGTATTATTAGGGATTAAATTAGCTTGAAATTTTGATCTAAATAATTGTGAATTTAAATAATACTCACTCCCCGTGATTCAATTGTATGATAATTAATTAAAGGAGTATTATTAGGGATTAAATTAGCTTGAAATTTTGATCTAAATAATTGTGAATTTAAATAATACTCACTCCCCGTGATTCAATTGTATGATAATTAATTAAAGGAGTATTATTAGGGATTAAATTAGCTTGAAATTTTGATCTAAATAATTGTGAATTTAAATAATACTCACTCCCCGTGATTCAATTGTATGATAATTAATTAAAGGAGTATTATTAGGGATTAAATTAGCTTGAAATTTTGATCTAAATAATTGTGAATTTAAATAATACTCACTCCCCGTGATTCAATTGTATGATAATTAATTAAAGGAGTATTATTAGGGATTAAATTAGCTTGAAATTTTGATCTAAATAATTGTGAATTTAAATAATACTCACTCCCCGTGATTCAATTGTATGATAATTAATTAAAGGAGTATTATTAGGGATTAAATTAGCTTGAAATTTTGATCTAAATAATTGTGAATTTAAATAATACTCACTCCCCGTGATTCAATTGTATGATAATTAATTAAAGGAGTATTATTAGGGATTAAATTAGCTTGAAATTTTGATCTAAATAATTGTGAATTTAAATAATACTCACTCCCCGTGATTCAATTGTATGATAATTAATTAAAGGAGTATTATTAGGGATTAAATTAGCTTGAAATTTTGATCTAAATAATTGTGAATTTAAATAATACTCACTCCCCGTGATTCAATTGTATGATAATTAATTAAAGGAGTATTATTAGGGATTAAATTAGCTTGAAATTTTGATCTAAATAATTGTGAATTTAAATAATACTCACTCCCCGTGATTCAATTGTATGATAATTAATTAAAGGAGTATTATTAGGGATTAAATTAGCTTGAAATTTTGATCTAAATAATTGTGAATTTAAATAATACTCACTCCCCGTGATTCAATTGTATGATAATTAATTAAAGGAGTATTATTAGGGATTAAATTAGCTTGAAATTTTGATCTAAATAATTGTGAATTTAAATAATACTCACTCCCCGTGATTCAATTGTATGATAATTAATTAAAGGAGTATTATTAGGGATTAAATTAGCTTGAAATTTTGATCTAAATAATTGTGAATTTAAATAATACTCACTCCCCGTGATTCAATTGTATGATAATTAATTAAAGGAGTATTATTAGGGATTAAATTAGCTTGAAATTTTGATCTAAATAATTGTGAATTTAAATAATACTCACTCCCCGTGATTCAATTGTATGATAATTAATTAAAGGAGTATTATTAGGTATTAGATTAGCTTGAAATTTCGATCTACATAATTATGAATTTAAATAATACTCACTCTCTGTGATTCAATTGCATGATAATTAAGTAAAGAAGTATTATTAGATATTAAATTTCGATCTAAATACTTATGAATTTAAATAATACTCACCTCCTGTGATTCAATTGCATGATAATTAATTAAAGAAGTATTATTAGATATTAAATTAGCTTGAAATTTTGATCTAAATAATTATGAATTTAAATAATACTCACCTCCTGTGATTCCATTGCATGATAATTAATTAAAGTATTATTAGATATTAAATTAGCTTGAAATTTCGATCTAAATAATTATAAATTTAAATAATACTCACCTCCTGTGATTCAATTGCATGATAATTAATTAAAAAAGTATTATTAGATATAAATTAGCTTGAAATTTCGATCTAAATAATTATGAATTTAAATAATACTCACCTCCTGTGATTCAATTGCATGATAATTAATTAAAGGAGTATTATTAGATATTAAATTAGCTTGAAATTTTGATCTAAATAATTATGAATTTAAATAATACTCACTCCCTGTGATTCAATTTCATGATAATTAATTAAAGAAGTATTATTAGATATTAAATTAGCTTGAAATTTCGATCTAAATAATTATGAATTTAAATAATACTCACTCACTGTGATTCAATTGCATGATAATTAATTAAAGAAGTATTATTAGATATTAAATTAGCTTGACATTTCGATCTAAATAATTATGAATTTAAATACTACTCACTCCCTGTGATTCAATTTCATGATAACTAATTAAAGAAGTATTATTAGATATTATATTTCGATCTAAATAATTATGAATTTAAATACTACTCACTCCCTGTGATTCAATTTCATGATAACTAATTAAAGAAGTATTATTAGATATTATATTTCGATCTAAATAATTATGAATTTAAATACTACTCACTCCCTGTGATTCAATTTCATGATAACTAATTAAAGAAGTATTATTAGATATTATATTTCGATCTAAATAATTATGAATTTAAATACTACTCACTCCCTGTGATTCAATTTCATGATAACTAATTAAAGAAGTATTATTAGATATTATATTTCGATCTAAATAATTATGAATTTAAATACTACTCACTCCCTGTGATTCAATTTCATGATAACTAATTAAAGAAGTATTATTAGATATTAAACTAGCTTGAAATTTCGATCTAAATAATCATGAATTTAAATAATACTCACGCACTGTAATAAGATAATTAATTAAAGAAGTATTATTAGATATTAAATTAGCTTGAAATTTCGATCTAAATAATTATGAATTTAAATAATACTCACCACCTGTGATTCAATTGCATGATAATTAATTAAAGGAGTATTATTAGGTATTAAATTAGCTTGAAATTTTGATCTAAATAATTATGAATTTAAATAATACTCACCACCTGTGATTCAATTGCATGATAATTAATTAAAGAAGTATTATTAGATATTAAATTAGCTTGAAATTTTGATCTAAATAATTATGAATTTAAATAATACTCACTCCCTGTGATCCAATTGCGTGACAATTAATTAAAGAAGCATTATTAGATATTAAATTAGCTTGAAATTTTGATCTAAATAATTTGAATTTAAATAATACTCACTTCCTATGATTCAATTGCATGATAATTAATTAAAGAAGTATTATTAGATATTAAATTAGCTTGAAATTTCGATCTAAATAATTATGAATTTAAATAATACTCACCACCTGTGATTCAATTGCATGATAATTAATTAAAGGAGTATTATTAGATATTAAATTAGCTTGAAATTTTGATCTAAATAATTTGAATTTAAATAATACTCACTTCCTATGATTCAATTACATGATAATTAATTAAAGAAGTATTATTAGATATTAAATTAGCTTGAAATTTCGATCTAAATAATTATGAATTTAAATAATACTCACAAACTGTGATTCAATTGCATGATAATTAATTAAAGGAGTATTATTAGATATTAAATTAGCTTGAAATTTTGATCTAAATAATTTGAATTTAAATAATACTCACTTCCTATGATTCAATTGCATGATAATTAATTAAAGGAGTATTATTAGATATTAAAATTTCGATCTAAATAATTATGAATTTAAATAATACTCACTCCCTGTGGTTCAATTTCATGATAATTAATTAAAGAAGTATTAAATTAGCTTGAAATTTCGATCTAAATAATTATGAATTTATATAATACTCACATCCTGTGATTCAATTGGCATGATAATTAATTAAAGGAGTATTATTAGATATTAAAATTTCGATCTAAATAATTATGAATTTAAATAATACTCACTCCCTGTAATTCAATTGCATGATAATTAATTAAAGAAGTATTATTAGATATTAAATTAGTTTGAAATTTCGATCTAAATAATTATAAATTTAAATAATACTCACTCCCTGTAAAAGATAATTAATTAAAGTATTAATAGATGTTAGATTAGCTTGAAACTTCGGTATTAATTATTATAATTATTATGGATCTGAATACTCACGACCTATGGTATAAATTAAAAAATAGTCAATTGGTGAATTGGTTTGAAAGTTGAGATTTCAATAATTATTGAATTTAACACTCACATATTGTAATATAAATAATGTTAATTGGCCCCCTAAATATGAATTTTTTAAAATTTACCGATATCTGGTCACTTTTGGTTATTACAATGAAAATTCGAAATAAGAAATTTTTATAAATAAACTATAGTATTAAATACAAGAAAAAATGGTTTATTGGATTTGATTTAATTAATAAATAAACTGGGATGAGGTTTTTTTTAAAAGATTGTGTGACATTAAGCCACCAATTGTTTTTGTAATTTCCAAAAATAAAATTTTGGAATTGTACAAAATCTGAGGATATAATTGGATAGACGGACAAAAAAAATAAAAAAAATAATAAATATAATAATAATAAATAATAATAGCTATATTAATAATATTAATAATGATGAGGATGATGAAATAATAAAAAAACATTCCCATCCAATTACACCATTATTCCTAAATCACAATATTAATAATAATAATCACAACAATAATAATTACAATAATGATAATAATCATCATCATAATAGTGCAGCGTTTTATTTGCTGATGATTTATTATTGGATGAATCACCTACGGAAAATTGGGAACAATGGGTACAAGATGAAACTTATAGTTTTTCGGTAACTCAGCCTTAGATAGTATTGACGAAGTGTTATAATGATGAAAATCTCATATATTATAGTAGTGGTCGTAATAGTAGGGGTAGAAGTAGTAGTAGTAGATTTCGAGATGGAAGTGAGATGGTGACATTGTCATCATGTAATGGAAATGGAAGTGATAATAATTATACTGCAGGAAATGGAGGTGATTATGATAGTAATGATAATAATAATAATAATGGAAGTAAGAATGGGATATTTGGAGAAATATTTGGACGGGTAAATGGAATGGATTTACCCACTACCCAATTGATGAGGATGATCCTTGTTCTTCAATTGATTGGGCGAACATTTCGAATATGGAATTTGATCAAAAGATTGAATTCACGAGACCATCAAATTCATCAACCGCCACCAAAAATTTAACCACATCCACATCAACATCAACATCAAATGCATCAAGTTTACCCACCACCTAATTGATGAGGATGATCCTTATTCTTCAATTGATTGGGCGAACATTTCGAATATGGAATTTGATCAAAAGATCGAATTCACGAGACCATCAAGCTCATCAACCACCACAAAATTTAACCACATCCACATCAACATCAACATAAAATGCATCAAGGATTGGTAATATTAATAAGAATAATAGAATTAATCGTTGAATTAATAATGGTGGTGGTGAATAATATTATAATTACAACAACAATAACAATGATAACAACAACAATAATGATGATGATCACAACAACAATAAGAATGACAATGAGTATCGATGACCTGATGAAATGTTAGGTCTTTGTCATCCGATGAAATAATTATATATCAACCCACTCCTCATCAAAGTGATCAAACGATCAGGGTGATCAGAATGAAGATAATGACAATAATGATGATTAGAAATATAAAGAAATATATATATATTTCTATTATATTTTGCATATATATGCAAAGATGTACAATATTGTTAATAGGTTATTTGTTCGATACTTTGTTGATGCTTGTGTAGATATTTGTAGATTCATGTCATGTCATGTCATGTCACGTTTGAAATATTGTCAAATTACTTTTTAATTGCAAAATATTTTTAGTTATGTTATATATTATTACTTATCAGTCATTTATTTTTATTTTACATCGTGTTCAATTTATAATTTAATACAATTAATTAATTAATTACTTAATAATAATAATCAAAAAATAAAAAATAAAAACAAAAAAAAAATCTTTTTAACAGAAATCATATATCATAATCATACAATGCAATGTAATTACTTTTTTCTTATAAATTTTTTTCTTCGTACATTTTTCATTATTTTTTTTATTAATCTATCTCTATTTGTTATAATGTACCCACCCGGATTTCATTTATTATTTTTATATTACTATTAAGTTTCTTGTAAATTTTTGTATATTCCTTTATATTTTCGGTTTCGGTTTTTTAAACTAAAGTTAGAGTATTTAACATTAAATATTTGGTATCTGTTCGCTAATATTAGAAAAATCCTAATAGTACCCAGGTTGCACGACGAGGACGCCAATACCAAAGCAACCCAGCAACAAAAAAAAATTTTGAATTTAGTCGAAGCATGATTGTATTCCCAGGAATGTTAGTGTAATATTCTTTTACTCGATTTTTTCCCAAATTTTCACAGAAAAATGGCATTTAAATTTTTTGATAAATTATCCCAAAATTTCGTTGAACTTCTTAATAATAAAGATGATTAAAATGTAATCATTAAAGTTAAAAGTGAGAAATCCTTTACTACTCACTCTAACGTTTTAAAGTGTCGTTCGCCTTATTTTCGTAAAGAATTAGAAAATGCTACCCTAATAAAAATATGTCAAGATTATCAGTAAACGAAATATTTCTGTCCAAATTTTTGATATTATTTTAAAGTAAGTTCGTTGAGATTATTATTCAATAATGAAAATACTACTACTTTTAACAGAAATAATAAGTTTCATAAATTAACTTGATAATTAATTTATTTGTTCAATAAAGATATATTTATGGTGGAATTATGAAATTGGAAAATGCTGAAACTATATTTATTTTAGATTTAATGATGTGATGGAAGTGAGTGAATATGAACTTGAAGAATTAACCGCGAAATTAGAAATTCTTCTTATTGAAGCTAAAAGTTCTTGGTTAAAATCTCATTTTTCCCAAGTTTATCATTCAATTTTTAGTAAAAATAAGAATTAGCATTGGTTTCTCTCCTAAACATGATAACTTACAATTAGAAGAAGTTGAAATTTGGGAATATACTATCAAGTGGGGAATTTCTCAGAATCCTGCTCTACCAACAAACCTCGAAGAATGGACCAACGAAAATTTTATAACTTTAAAAATCTCATTGCAACAATTTTTACCATATATCAGATGCTTTCAAATTCCTGATGTAGACATTTGGACTAAATTAAAGCACAACAAGAAAATCCTTAATAAACAGCTTTGTAATGATTTGAAACAATATTTAATAGTTCCAGATCAACCAGTAAAATCAAATGTTTTACCACCAAGAACAGTTTTAGTTCAAGAATAACCTAGATTAATTCGATTTTCGAAAAGCTGTTAAAACAAAATCTCATTACACGCCATGACAAATATTTTAAATAAAACAAAAAAAAAACTAAATATTAATCATATCGCAGATCGATCATATCAGATCTGTGAAACACTTATTTTTTTGTTTATTATTCTAAACTAATTTAACTCAGTTATAATTGTGATAACTATAAAATATATTAGTGGTATGATTTTTTACTAAAAACAAACAACCAGATCCATTATATTGTCAAAAATGCTAATATGTAAATATTTTTTGAAGAAACTATAAGTGTGTATACAGTAATAGAGAAAATGGGGAAATATTAACAAATTAAAATAATTGAAATATGAATTTATTTCTAAAAAAAATATAGATTTTGAAAATGTGTAAGAAATATTTGTTTAGAGTAACATTATTCTTTAAGAATCTTATTTTTGGCAATATATATTTTAGATCAAGTATCCTAAAGTGACCATCAAAAAGTGAAGATATATCTATGAGACTGAGGATGTTATTTTAATGATATTGAATACATTAAACTTGAGATATGAAGGTATTTAATTTCATCTGTATTAACAACGATATTAAAGAAGTTAAAGATGAAAGTCTTTGTAATCATGCAATTCTTCTATATATCAAGCTTATGAGATGATGAGACATTTTGTAATTATGCAAACTTCAATGGATGCAATAGCAATAATGATAGTCCATATTATAAATATGACATTTATCTCAAGTGCAAATGCACAAAAACACAAGTTATAGAGCATTTGAATGTCCAAGCAAAAAAATCATATCTAATTTCTAGGCTTGATTCACAACCAAAAAATTCTCATTATAACACAATCATTATATCTTTAATCTCGGTATGTAAAAACCATTTAGCCTAATAGGCCTAATAGATATATTGTGGTGAAGCAAATTGGTAATCAGGTGAAATGTCACGGGGGGATGATATTTTGTGACACTAGATGAACTTTCAGGTGATTGTCATCTTTGTACAAGGATAAAGGATGAAGGATGCCGTACGAGGATGAAGGATACCGTACAAGGATGAAGGATGAAGGATGAGGTGTAAACAAAAGAGAAAGTATAAATACGACTGTTGTCAGGAGTAAGTTTTAGTAGTGAATTACAGTTAGCTAGAGATAGTTAGTAAATTACAGTTAATTACAGTTCGGCTAATTTAATTAATTAATAATTAGAAATAATTCAGAATAATTCAAAGTACTTTGATAAATATCAAATAGAAAAGTAAACTTCCTTCAGGAACAGGAAAGATACGTCACTCTGTAATATTTCTGTTGTTGAATGATACTTTGCTTTTAAAAACTTTATATTTTATATTTTAATAAACTTATACTTTGTGTTGTAATATTGCAAAATATTATTAAATATTGTTTGATACTGCATTACTACTTTTACTCCACCTTACTCACTGTGCCTTCATGATTAATTTGATTATTATTTGATTATTATTATTTATTATATATATTTATTATCTGTTTCGAGATAGGCNAACTTTCAGGTGATTGTCATCTTTGTACAAGGATAAAGGATGAAGGATGCCGTACGAGGATGAAGGATACCGTACAAGGATGAAGGATGAAGGATGAGGTGTAAACAAAAGAGAAAGTATAAATACGACTGTTGTCAGGAGTAAGTTTTAGTAGTGAATTACAGTTAGCTAGAGATAGTTAGTAAATTACAGTTAATTACAGTTCGGCTAATTTAATTAATTAATAATTAGAAATAATTCAGAATAATTCAAAGTACTTTGATAAATATCAAATAGAAAAGTAAACTTCCTTCAGGAACAGGAAAGATACGTCACTCTGTAATATTTCTGTTGTTGAATGATACTTTGCTTTTAAAAACTTTATATTTTATATTTTAATAAACTTATATTTTGTGTTGTAATATTGCGAAATATTATTAAATATTGTTTGATACTGCGTTACTACTTTTACTCCACCTTACTCACTGTGCCTTCATGATTAATTTGATTATTATTTGATTATTATTATTTATTATATATATTTATTATCTGTTTCGAGATAGGCCAGTTAAATCGATTGTATTAGCTGTGACCTACTGGCAGATAGAGTGAATTATTATTTGTTTGTGTGATGCAAACTGTGAGACTGATTTGAGAAATTGTTCGAAATACTCTGCACTCCTGTGACAATATCATTATTTCTTAATATGTACTTGAGAATTCCAATTATATCAGATCCAATAATGGAAACATATATTGCTTCAAGATTATAATCAAATCATACATTTTTTAAGAATATGATGATTAAAAAATACCTTCATAAAATCACAAGTTAATATCATAGAAAGTATTCTGTTGAAAATTATATCTTCATTATTCTAATAGTCTAGTTATACTGGATCCAATAATGAAAACATGTATTGCCTTAAATATGGTTCTTATGAGTATTTTTCGAATAAATCTTTATGTTTGATGTGTTAAATAAAGCAAAATAAAATGGGAATATCAATGCCAATGAGCTATTAAAAGAAATAATAAAATAAGATAAAGTAAAAATATTAATTAATTATTTCTTTATTGTTTAAAAGATTATGGCATTAATAAAATTTGTTTTTTTGTTAGTTTAATACAATGACGTTATACTTTATATAAATTTCGTCTAAAATATACTTGTAATTAATTTGAAATTAATTGAATTGAAGTAATAAAATGTCAAGAAAAAGATAATTTCTGTTTTTTTATGAGAAAGAAATGGTTTACATATTGGCGTACATGAAATTTAATTAATGGATTTTATTACACAAAATAATTCTGTTTGGCGAGAAAGAACCATTGTAATTTTTGGTGGCAAAATTTACAAATTACCTTTTGCACCATTTAAATCTGAAATTCATTATTCTGGTAAACTTGTTCTGCGTATTAAGTTATTTTTTTTAAAAATAAACTTCTACCACATGTGACGAAAAAAAAAGATGTATAAAGAAATGTGCACAGAATGCCATCAATAATTAGGTACAATTCACCAGGGTATTTATCCCGGAAATATTCAATCTTATGACTGTAAAAACAAAATTTATTTATTTCGGATTTTGGATCAAGTAAATTGCCGGGCAAATGAGTATTTCGTAGCTTATGAAGTATTAAGTGAGAAGAATTTATTTGGAATGAGAGTACTGAGAATACCAAATTGATTACAAGGTTTTTTTTGAATGCCAAGTTACTCATCGACTCACTTTTGAAAAAGTTGAAAAAATATTATTTCTAAATTTTTAAACAAAATTCAAATAAGAAAAGCCGAATAGTTATAATAACGAAACACATCCATAAGTCATCTAAGAATGAAGAAAATTTTTATATTTAAATATACATAAAATTATTTTTATAATTATTTTTATTTTATTATCATTATTTTTTTTATTATATAAATATATTCTTAAGGTATGAATTCAATCTAACTTGGAGAAAAATAAGAAGATAAGAGATAATTTATATTTCATAAAATCTTAACACTAAGTAAAGAGTAAAGAATTTAGCATTATATTATATTTGTAAATAGCTTTAAGATTGTTTTTATATAAATATTTTTAATATATAATAAATTAGTCGGCTTATTTTAAATCTATTTTGTTCGATTCGATTTATTCAAGAGTTTGATCTTTTTTTATCAAGATAAATTTGATTTAAAATAATAATCGATCGATTAATTATTCAGTAAATATTTTTTAATTAATTACCGATTATACAGTATAATATATAGTTGTTTTTTTCATTGAGGACATTCTTGGTCTACACACTATGGAAACTATTAACAACCACGTGATGCCTGTCTGTTCACTTAGCTTCCCCAGTATCACCAGAAATTTTTTCGCGAAAACGTGATATTCCGCAGGGGTTAGGATTAGGGTATTATATTTATCACCACGCATCACACCCTTCGCTATTTTTATTAAATATCCTGGGGACTTGGAATTTTTTTACTTACGGAAATCATATTTGTCACCCAATATTCATCACCCGCAAAGACAACACGTGAAATATTTCTGATCACATACCAAATTATGGTCCAATCAAAATAAAAAATTTCTGGTGATACTGGGGTAGCTCTGTTCACTTTCGAGGATCTGATTGGGTGTCTCTTGTCACGAGATAGATAAAAAGAAAATAAAAATAAAAAATTTAAAAAAATAAATTTATTTTTAATAATATTTAAGTTACTAAATTTAAAATTAAACAAATATTGATTAAATTTGCTCCGGACTTACAGCGGTTCCGTTTCCTAGTATTTAAGTTCCATTAGTTTTCAATAATTAATTTCAATTCATCTTGGTTTATTTATTTAGTAATAATAATAAAAAAGAAGAAAAAAGTTTCATCAAAATTATTTAAATTAAAATTTTATTTATTAAATATTTTACATTTTTCATGCATGTTTATAAAAGCTTACGACATTTATCATATTGATTAACATTCACTCTACTAGGTTATTCCGTTAACAATCTTTAAAAGTATTTTTACTCTTAAAGATGATAAAAAGGAGAAGTGAAATCAATCTATTATTTATATTTTCGTTACCATGACCAGATCTTATAATATAACTTATTTTTTAATTATGACTTGTTATTTTACTCAGACAGAATATGCACACAAAGAGAATTTATGAAGTAAAACAGAACGATCTTATCTTCTTAATATTCCCGGTCAGTAATTCTGGTATTTAAAAATATATGAATACAATATAAAATTTTTCAAAAACTGCGAACACCAAATTGATCATCCCATGCAATTCCAGTACACTATCTATTAAAACATGAAAATAAATCCAATTAATTAATAAAAAAAATGAAAAAAATGTATATATTGAAATTTCTTTCAATAATTATTTACCTCCAGCATTAATGCATCAGGGGATAAAAAAAATATAAGCATGTCACTTATAGAACAGAGGCGAATTCAAGCCTCGTTATCACAAATCTAAAACATTATAAATCGTAATTTCGACACTTTACGCTGGCACATCTGTGCTAAAAACTGTGAAGAACCTTCACGATCAGAAAAAGAATATCAGAAAATATACCTAACGAATCTCAATCTTCCAATTCTTCTGTTTTAAATATATCATCCATGCCTCGAATGTCTAAGAAACCCCAAGCTCCAAAGAGTATAATTCCAAAGGAAGCTGTCAAAAGAGGAATTAATCAAGTTATTAACAAATTAACGATGCATTTCACTGATTCAAAGTTAGACATAATGTTGATACCTACCGGATTTTCAGATTGTATTTTGTATATCAAAAAAAATACTAATCGAGCTCACAAAAAAATCCGCTAATGCTTATTGTGCCATTTCACGATATTTTAACTTCGACATATATATTACTTAATGACTATATTGTATTCAGATTTTATATCAGCTACACGTAATAAACGTTTGTAATTTCCAGTAACCATGTCATAAGTATTTTGATGAAAATGATGTTGAGATCTGGTCTATTTTCCGATTTCACAAAATTGAAGCCACGTTCGCAAACGAGATCCCGGTCAAAACTACGTAAAAGTGTAGACACACTCACAAAAAAGTCTTCGCGTGATGTTGATAAAAGCACAGATTTCAAAGCTAACATAACAAGGGATACTACTTTTTGTTACCCTGTGCTCCACGACTTTTTGTTATCCATAACTTTCAATTATCCGCAATTGGCATTTTTTGATCTCTGTGACTTTGACAATTAATAAGAATTTTCTCTGTCTTGATCAGGGCTAGCGTGTCAGTAAACATAAAATACTTACGTGAATAATAATATTGATACGGGAACGAATTATCTACAATTTTCACTTTGCACTGATGTCCAGATTGGTAACTTCGAGTCCGAATCGAGACAATAGACAAAATTAAAAAAATTCATCAATCTCTAAAAAAGTTGGAATATATCAATGAAATTATTTTGGTATAAAAATGTTGCCTTGAATTTTGTAATGACATTTATTATACCTACAGAACAAAGAATTGGTTGACTAGGTTTCTTCCAAGAAGGATAGTACAACAAAAATTTTTCTACCTTTTTGGGTGAATAGTTCAAATTATTAGAAATGAAGAAAATGAAATTAATAACAACTCTTCAAATTATTAACTTAGACCAATACAGATTTTGATAAAAAGATTAAAATTAGAATGTGGAAACAATTGTTGCAACAAAATATATCGATGAACTAATTGAGAAAGTATGTTTTGAGGATTTTCCTTCACAGCCATTATCAAATTAACTTACCGTCCTGTCTTCTAGTTATAGTTGTAATGATCTACGTAAGAAACTTCAAACCACATTTTTACTACCAGGGAAAACCCATTCGTTTGAAAAATATTATGAAATAAATTAGATCCAATAATTCACTAATAAATTATGTTTATTGTGTCATTTCGGATGGCATTTTTCATGTTGAAAGTTTATAAAATTTATATTCTGACACCAAATAATTTGTTTCCCTTCATTTTTACTTTTATCAATAGACTTTCTTTTTTCGAATCACCGTGAAGCCCATTATTAGGTAAAAACTCTAAAGGCTAGATCAATTTTCCTTTCTTAATCCCTTTAATTGGTGATTGTTTTTTAACATGTGAGGAGATTCATCCATTAATATGCATAAAGTTCTCTAGTAGAATTTAAGGTGACTCAATATTCAATTGAAGAAAACCTTTAGTTTAATTACATATAAAAATTTATTGCAAGAAGAAACAGAAAAAAGCAACTCAGAAATACCTTTGAAGTATATTGGAGTAGAAACATTTGTTAGTTAAATTCAAAACTAATCAATTATAAATATAAACTATTTCGTAATTTATTTGCGACATTCGATGTATAATTGATTATATTTATATATGCTGACAATTGGTAATGAGTTGTAAGGTGAAAGATGGTTATTTCGATTATTTCAATTACAATATTTCAATTATGGTTTAATTATAAACTTGTAATTTCGTATATAACGAAGAAAGAAATTAATATTTATAATATTTTTAGTTAAAATAAAAAATAATTTTAATATTTAATCTGATTATCTGATTATCTGTTATATCTGTTATTCCCAGCTTTGCAAATTACATAATCTCCCAACTTAACTCAACGCGAAAGAAAATGTCCCTTCAAATGTTCAAGATGTTCAAATATTTGCCTTTTGTTGCAACATCAATAAGAAATACAAATAAAAACGCGTATTTCACTTCTGTTTTATCAAATTCACAAAAAAGAAAAATTTCATTAAAATTTTTTGATAAATTATCTCAAAATTTCACTGAACTCCTTCTTAATGACAAAGATAATCATAATGTAATTATCGAAGCCAAAGATATGAAAACTTATACTGCTCACTCGAGTGTATTGAAATATCGATCACCTTATTTTCGTAAAGAATTAGAAAATATTATCCCCGACGAGAAAAATATCAAAACAATAATTAATCCTAATATTTCTGATGAGATTTTCGATATTATTCTCAAGTAAGTTTTATTATAAATAGTTTACACTATATATATATATATATATAATTATTAATTATTTCTATTTAATTTATTTGCGTAGATATATTTATGGTGGTACTGTTAACTTAGAGAAAGTTGAAACTAGATTTATTTTTGACTTAATGAAAGCAGCTAATATATTTGAACTTGAGGAATTATCCAAAAAACTAGAAACTATTCTTATTGAAGATAACGATTCTTGGTTGAAAACTCATTTTTCTTTAGTCTACCAAACTATTTTTGATANATTTCACTGAACTCCTTCTTAATGACAAAGATAATCATAATGTAATTATCGAAGCCAAAGATATGAAAACTTATACTGCTCACTCGAGTGTATTGAAATATCGATCACCTTATTTTCGTAAAGAATTAGAAAATATTATCCCCGACGAGAAAAATATCAAAACAATAATTAATCCTAATATTTCTGATGAGATTTTCGATATTATTCTCAAGTAAGTTTTATTATAAATAGTTTACACTATATATATATATATATATAATTATTAATTATTTCTATTTAATTTATTTGCGTAGATATATTTATGGTGGTACTGTTAACTTAGAGAAAGTTGAAACTAGATTTATTTTTGACTTAATGAAAGCAGCTAATATATTTGAACTTGAGGAATTATCCAAAAAACTAGAAACTATTCTTATTGAAGATAACGATTCTTGGTTGAAAACTCATTTTTCTTTAGTCTACCAAACTATTTTTGATAAACAAAGCTTTAAAGATTTAGCAAATTTTTGTAATGATATAGTAGTCAAACATCCAAATCTTATTTTTGATTCGGATTTCACTTCACTTCCAGAATCTGCATTCGTATCACTTCTCAAACGAGATGATTTGACAATGAAAGAAGTTGAAATTTGGAACTACGGCATCAAATGGGGGATTGCTCAAAATCCTAGCCTCCCTACAAACCTTGAAAAGTGGACGAAAGAAAATTTTCTCACGTTAAAAAATACTCTACACTACAATGCCTACCACTTATTCGTTATTTTCATATGACAAATATTGAAATCTATGATAAAATTAGGCCTTATAAAGAAATTCTTGATAAACAACTTTGGGAAGACATTGAACAGCACGTATTTGTTCCCGACCGACCAGTAAAATCGATTATTTTACCAGCAAGATCGAAAGGACTTTTTTCAACTATTATTTCTGAAGATCATGTAGCAGAAATCTCCAGTTGGATCGATCGTGAAACAACTACTTACCCAACAAAAGATATTCCGTATAAATTTGAATTAATTTTGAGTGGAACTAGAGATGGGCTCACTCCACAAACATTTTGGAATACCTGCCATAATCACGCTCGTACTGTTATTGTAGCGAAAGTTAAAGGAACCGATGAAATTATTGGAGGTTATAATCCTTTAACATGGGATAATACTTATAGTGACGATCAATGGATGGAAACAGATGACAGTTTCATTTTCTCATTAAAAAATGGTAGCATTCAAGATTCAATTATTAGCAGAGTAGAAAATACTCAACGTGCAATTCTTAATGTATGCAAAAATGATCAAAATAATCATGGTCCATATTTTGGATATGATTTTTATTTGAGTGGTGATGAATCAAATTTTAATTTAGATTATCGTAGTAAGTGTATTGATGGTTCCAGATATTATGAAAAACCTATCAGAACATCATCAGATAAATTGTCTATTGATGATTATGAAGTATTTAAAGTTGTTAAACAATGAAAAAAATCGACTTAGGTAGTTAGGGTAACAATATTTTTATATTAATAAAGCACAGTTTCAAATACAATATATAAAATTTATATTATAAACTTTACGCCTACCGCATATTCGTTACTTTCATATCACAAATAATGAAATTTATGTTAAAATCAGGCCTTATAAAACTTTTCGTGATAAAAAAGTATTCTTATTTTACCGGCTAGTTGGATCGACAACTTATTCCATAAATTTGAAATGAAAATGGTTTTAATCCACGAATATCTGCCATGTACAGTCGTCGTCGCGAAAGTTAAAGGAACTGATGAAATTATTGGAAGTTATAATCCTTTAGCGTAGGTTACAATCCTTTAGCATAGGGTAATAATAATCAATGGATTAAAACAAATGATAGTTTTATTTTCTCATTAAAAATTCAATTCTTAGTAGAGTAAAAAATACTCAATATGCAATTCTTACTGTATAGTATGACGGGATTTACAGTAGTACGTTTAAATTATACTATTTATTAAAGACGTGTTTATAACTTTAAGATCATAGATTAGGGGTTAGGCCAAAAATTAATTAGTAAAAAGTTAAAAGGATTAATCAGTAAAAAGTTAGAAGGATTAATTAGTGAAAAGTTTGAAGAAAAAAGTTAGGATTAGGGCGGTAATATAGTATGGTACAATTGTACGATTACGAATTTTAGTATAATACGATAGGATTTACGATAGTACGATTGGGATTATCTTAGTATATATGTTTACAATATCCCATGGTAGCACACTCACCCAGGTGTCACTGTCATCTTGCCATTATCTCCTGTGACATTCGATATTATGCAATATTGTTTATAAATTGTATTATAAATGAAAAATTGATTATCTAGATCAGTTTATAAAATTATACTTGAACAATTATACTCGTGATGGCAATCTTGGAAATTATTTAAAAAATAATTTTAATTAGAAAAAAAAGAAAGAATTAAAATTTGTTGCAATACTTGAATTTGACATAATTTACAGGAGTATTTGTCCTGGAAATATTCTTTATGACTTTAAAACAAAAATTCACTTATTTCAGATTTTGGATCAAGCAAATTTTGCTGGCAAATGATGCATGTCACTTATAGCGCAGAATCTAACTCAAGCCTCATTATCGCAAATCTAAAATATTACAAATCATAATCTCGACACTCATCTGTGTTAAAAACTTAAAGAATCTTCACGATCAGAAAAAAATATCAGAGTGGATAAGTACAACTACCAAATCTCAAGTTTCCAATTCTTCTGATCTAAAGTCAAAGTAAGTATATCATCCACGCCTCAAATGTCTAAGAAACTCCAAGCTCCAAAGAGTATTATTTCGAGAAAGCTGTCAAAAGAGGAATTAATCAAGTTATTAACAAATTAACAATGAATTTCATTGATTCTTCAAAGTTAGACATGCTGTATATGCCTACTTCATTATTGTCCACTTGCAGAAGACTTTAAGGTTAAGTAATGATTCAATGATTGAAACAGTAAAATTATTGGTTGTTCTGTGATTACATCAGAAAATTTTTTAAACGGAGGTTTTCAAAAAATTCAGTTTCAAATCAACTGAAACCACATCCTCTGATTTTCGGATATAGGCTTGGCAGTAAAAACAAACATAATTATATAATGATATCAATAAATTGGTGAGGGCAAAATTTCATGAGTTAAGTCTGCTTCTATATCAAAAAAAAATACTAATCGAGCTCGCAAAAAAAAAATCAGCCAGTGTTTATTGTGCTACTCGCATGATATTGTAACCTCAACATATGTATCTTACTTAATGACTGTATCGTATAACTTCTAATACATAAATTTCAAATTTTTAAATCAGCTACACGTAATAAACGCTTGAAATTTCCAGTAACCATGTCATAAGTATTTTGATGATAATGATGTTGAGCACAGATTTCAAAGCCAACAGGCTTTTAAGTGCTTTATATACTTTTTGTTACTTTTAGTTATCCACAACTTTTAGTTATATCCGTAATTGGTTGTTTGTGATCGCTTTGACTTTAACAATTTTCTCTGTTTTGATCAGAAATAGCATGTCAGTGAAAATATAAAACACTTACATAATAAAAGGATGCATAATAATATTGATACGGGAAAGAATTATTTACAATTTTCAGCACTGATTTCCAGATTGGTAACTTCGAGTCCGGATATAGACAAAAGTGAAAAAATTCGTCAATCTTGAAAAAGGAAGGAATATAACAATGAAATTATTTTGGTATAAAAATGTTGCCTTAAATTTTATAGTGAACATTTTATTATACCTACAGAATAAAGAATTGGTTGGCCAAGTGAAGGTTAGTATAAAATACAATCTCAGATAATATTAATTCACGGAATTAATTTCAAAATTTTCTCTACCTTTTGCGTGAACAGTTCAAACTATTAAAAATGAAGAAAATGAAATTAATAATGGGTGCATGCGCCACTCATCAAATTATTAACTTATTGGACAAATAAAAAGATTAAAATTAGAATGTTGCAACAAAATATATTGATGAACTCATCGAAAAATATGCTTTAAGATTTTCGCAAGTAATTCTTCTTTCCTTCACAGCCATTATTAAATTGACTTACCTTCTCACTATCTTTTAGAGTTATAGTTGCAATTATCTCCGTAAGAAACTCCAAAACCTCATTTTTATCACCAGGAAAACCTATTCGTTTGAACCACCAATTCACTAATAAATTAGCCATTTCAGATGGCATTGTCTATGTTGAAAGTTCATATAAAATTTATATCCTGACACTCACAATAATTTGTTTCCCTTCTTTTTTTGAATTATCATGAAATCCATTATTAGGTAAAAACTCTAAAGGCTAGATCAATTGTCCTTTCTTGGTCCCTCTAATTGGTGATTTTTTTTTTAACATGTGAGGAGATTCATAGTAGAATTTAAGGTGACTCAGTATTCCATTGAAGAAATGCCTTTAGTATCAATTGCATGTAAAAATTTATTACAAGAATCATAAAAAAAGTAACTCGGACGTAAGATTAATCTTATCTTTTGTGCAGATGACGGAAAGTATTTTGGAGTAGAAACATTTGTCAAAACCAATCAATCAATTATAAATACAAACTATTCGTAATTTTTTGTCCTTCGATGTGTAACTAATAATATAATGTTATATTTATATATGTTACAGTTTAGAGTTATTTAGTAGAAAAATAATGTGATTATTGAGTGATGATAATACAAATATAAGGTAAAGGTGATCATTTTGATTAATATCAGTCTCTAATCTGTTATCTGTTATCCGTCATCTATTATTTCCAGCTTTGCAAATTACATAATCTCCCAACTTAACTCAACGCGAAAGAAAATGTCCCTTCAAATGTTCAAGGTGTTCAAATATTTGCCTTCTGTTGCAACATCAATAAGAAATACAAATAAAAACGCGTATTTCACTTCTGTTTTATCAAATTCACAAAAAAGAAAAATGTCATTAAAATTTTTTGATAAATTATCTCAAAATTTCACTGAACTCCTTCTTAATGACAAAGATAATCATAATGTAATTATCGAAGCCAAAGATATGAAAACTTATACTGCTCACTCGAGCGTATTGAAATATCGATCACTTTATTTTCGTAAAGAATTAGAAAACATTATCCCCGACGAGAAAAATATCAAAACAATAATTAATCCTAATATTTCTGATGAGATTTTCGATATTATTCTTAAGTAAGTTACATTATAAATATTTCACACAATATATGCATATATATAATTATTAATTATTTTTAATTAATTTATTTGCGTAGATATATTTATGGTGGTACTGTTAACTTAGAGAAAGTTGAAACCAGATTTATTTTTGACTTAATGAAAGCAGCTAATATATTTGAACTTGAAGAATTATCCAAAAAACTGGAAACTATTCTTATTGAAGATAACGATTCTTGGTTGAAAACTCATTTTTCTTTAGTCTACCAAACTATTTTTGATAAACAAAACTTTAAAGATTTAGAAAATTTTTGTAATGATATAGTAGTCAAACATCCAAATCTTATTTTTGATTCGGATTTCACTTCACTTCCAGAATCTGCATTTGTATCACTTCTCAAACGAGATGATTTGATAATGAAAGAAGTTGAAATTTGGAACTACGGCATCAAATGGGGAATTGCTCAGAATCCTAGTCTCCCTTCAAACCTTGAAAAGTGGACGAAAGAAAATTTTCTCACGTTAAAAACCACTTTACAACAATGCCTACCACTTATTCGTTATTTTCATATGACAAATATTGAAATTTATGATAAAATTAGGCCTTATAAAGAAATTCTTGATAAACAACTTTGGGAAGACATTGAACAGCATGTGTTTGTTCCCGACCGACCAGTAAAATCGATTATTTTACCAGCAAGATCAAAAAGACTTTATTCAAATATTATTTCTGAAGATCATGTAGCAGAAATCTCAAGTTGGATCGATCGTGAAACAACTACTTATCCAAAAACTGATATTCCGTATAAATTTGAATTAATTTTGAGTGGAACTAGAGATGGGTTCACTCCACAAACATTTTGGAATACCTGCCATAATCACGCTCGTACTGTTATTGTAGCGAAAGTTAAAGGAACCGATGAAATAATTGGAGGTTATAATCCTTTAACATGGGATAATACCTATAGTGACGATCAATGGATGGAAACAGATGACAGTTTCATTTTCTCATTAAAAAATGGTAGTATTCAAGATTCAATTATTAGTAGAGTGGAAAATGCTCAACGTGCAATTCTTAATGTATGCAAAAATGATCAAAATAATTATGGTCCATATTTTGGAAGTGATTTTTATTTGTTTAGTGGAGAATCAAATTTTAATTTAGATGATCTTAGTAATTGTGATGATTGTTCCAGATATTATGAAAAACCTATTAGAACATCATTAGATAGATTTTCTATTGATAATTATGAAGTATTTAAAGTTGTTAAACAATGAAAAATATACTTTTAATTATAATAATTATATTTGTATCTATTAAATAATATTTCATAACTATAAATAAATTTATTAATTGTATCTTTTACAAACATACGATATTTTTCGAATTAATAACAAATCTTTGTAGTTTTTCAATTTTCATATTAATTTAATAAAGTAATTTGATTTAAATACCACATTTATTTTCAATATACCAAGATTTTATTTATCGATTGGTCTTCAGATTGTATATATATAAATACTGTGCTTAATTTCGGCATGATCAAAAAGGGAGTGAGGAATTAATTATACCACTTTTTTATTTCTTAATAATAAAATCAATTATTGACATGATATTTATTATTTAAGCATACAATTAAGCTTACGATATGATATTATAGCATTGAATTTTTTTTTTGACAAATTATCAAATAAATTTCATTAAACTTTTAGGAAACGGAAACAATATTAAACCAAATTTTTAAAGTGTCCTTATCTCTACGAACCGTGTGAACCTACTTGCCTTCGTGTATTTGGTTTAAAAATAAACCAACTTAGGTAGTTAGGATAGCAATATTTATATATTAATAAAGTACATTTTTAAATACAAACACATAAAATTTACATTGTAAATATACTTTACGCCTACCGCATATTCGTAATTTCTTTTTTGAAATTTATGATAAAATCAGGCCTTATAAAAATTTTCATGATAAACAATTTTGGGGAGACATTAAAATGCATTTATTTGCTCCTATAAATTTGATTAATTTTTTGCGTGGAACTAGAAATGGTTACTCCACAAACATTTTGAAATATCTGCCGTGTATAGTCTGTACAGTCGTGTGATGAAAGTTAAAGGAACTGACAAAATTATTGGAGGTTATAATCCTTAAGCATGGGATAATTGAAAACAAATGATAGTTTCATTTTCTCATTAAAAGTTCATTTTTTTAGTTTAGATAATATTATATAAGCATTCATACATGCATAGTATTGCATATAATTGTCGTTCTTGATTAAGATTAAAATTGGGATTAATTTTATTCTCTTATTTTACTATTATTCAAAGGGGTTACTTACAACTTGAAGAATCTAAAATTTGGGATTATGTAACTCAACGGGAAATGAATGTCATTTAATGTTAAGAAGAGAAACAAAGCGACATAATGAAAAAGAGCAAAGTCAACTTGGGTTTGGGTGAATAAATAAATCCAATAAAAAATTGATGACTGATATCGTAAAACAAAACAAACAAACTTATTAGTTCAACAATTTATATCACTTCAGGAAATATTTATCATTCAGCTACTAGATTATGGAATTACTTTTCAAACTACATCATTACCGAAGAACGTGCAGCTGAAATTTCCTCTCGGGATTAATAAAAACGTGTCAAGCATATGGAAGAGGTAATATAAATCCATAAGCTTATTCTTCGTGAAATCGGAGATTGATTTTTATCTAATACATTTTTGGATTTATTAGGCAAAAAATCTGTTAAAGTTAATGGAACAGATGAAATTCTTGGTGGCTATAATCCTATTCCAATTTAAAATTTCCGAAACTAATGAGACTGAAAAAAAAAGGGTAAATTTAACAAATAAAATTTTTTCTTATAGTATAGTACGACAGGATTTACAGTAGTACGATACGATTGGAATTATCTTAATACATTAATATTAAGTAAAAAAGTTACAGAAAATCAGTAGAAAATCACTTTGTACAACTTTGTACGATTTCATCGTACTATACTAAAATTCGTAATCGTACTATAATAATTTCCTGTCTATGTTGGTAATATATCAAATCAGTATAATACAATTTTGCAATTTAGTAAGTAGTACGATTATAGAGAACAATAAGAATAATGTATAAAAAAAAATAAAGTATAGTAATGGGAAATACTAACATAACCCTAACCCTAACCCTAATCCTAATCCAGCCTATTACTATATTTTTTTTTGAAACATTCTTATAGTTCCACGTATAGTTCGAACTATTTGATTGCATCAAACTAAAATTCGTAATTACTATTTAAGGAAAAAACTTGATAGCGTCTATGAGCATGTAAATAATTCGTTGTGCATAAATTTTTTTATTCGACTCCTTCATACAATATTTTTTCTATTAAAATTGGAAGCTTATTTTTCATTTACCAATTTAATAACCATTTAATTATGTTTCAAGAAAAGACAAACGAAAAAGAATGGGAAGCCTGGATGGACAATTTGATTATTGAAGATACTCTTCAAAAAGAAAATATCCCATTTTATCAGTATTCTGAATTTGAAAATATAAAATTAATTAGTAATAATATTTATAAAGCCACTTTTAAAACTTCTCAAAAAATTGTTGCCCTTAAATGCATTTCTTTAAACGATAAATTTACGCTGGACAATTTAATAAATGAAGTAAGTTAAATTAAACTATTTATTTATTTTATTATTGGAATTTTCTATTAATATTTTTTGAAAAAGATTAAAAGATATCGAAAATTGGAAATTCATGATAACATTCTTAAATATTATGGAATTACTAAGCAAGGTAAGATATATTTTTAAAATAATAATAATTGATAATTGATTTTTAATTCATTTATTTATTTGATTTTTTATAGAGAATACCGATAATTATATGATTGTTCTTGAATATTCTAATAATGGTTCTCTTCGTGAATATTTAAAAACGAATTTTCAAAACCTGGATTGGAACGCAAAATTAAATATTGCAAAAGAAATTACCAATATTTTGACGTTTCTACATTCTAATGATATTGTTCATGGAAAATTGGTAATTATCTTATGCAAAAATAAAGTATACAAATGAACTATTTTTAATTTCTTTCGTTTTATAATTTTAATTAGAATTCCGAAAATATTCTTATTCATAACGGGATAATTAAATTTAATATTTTTGGATTAACGAAAATTATGCCTGAATCTTTAAAATTCCTTACAAATACTCTTGGCCCAATTCAATATATTGACCCTCAATATTTAGAAATATTTAACACAATTGGTAAAAATAAGAATTCGGATATTTTCAGTTTGGGAATTATTCTATGGGAAATATCTAGTGGCAATCCTCCTTTCGAAATAGACTCTTTGTCGAATGTTGATTTGTTGATTAATATTATAAAAGGAAAAAGAGAAATGGTTATACCCGGAACACCTCCTAAATACAAAGAAATATATACTGGTATAAATTTATAACAATTTATTAAATTATTATTTGTATTTATTATATAACAAAATAATATAAATTAAATCAATACTGTTTAACAGATTGCTGGAAACACGATGAAAATTCACGACCAGAGATTTCCCAAGTACTTAAAAATCTTTCCGAAATCATTATCTCCGATACAAGTTTTGAAAACAAAACTCCTCAATCACAACCTCACAACGTTACAGATGAAATTATTTCTGTTAAATTGGAAAAACTAAATATGTAAGTTCCATTTTTTAATATTGTTTTTTATGTTTTTGAATCCCATGAAATATTTATTAACCATAAAATTCTCTTTATTAAGACAAAATGAAGAACTAGAAATTCATTCAGATCCTCCTTCCGTCAATAAGTCAGTAGAATTTGAAGTTTTTATTAAGGATTTATTTGAAAATTTTATTGATATCATGAAAAAACAGTTTGCAGATGCGCAACCTATTGTGTTGAAAAACTATATTAAAGAGCATAAAAAGAATCCAGTTGAAGTTCTATATGAAATGATTAGCCATCCATCACATTCTTGGTTTACTAGCATGATAGGATTTTTTTACAAGAATGGAATTGGGACTATTACTGATAACCAAATGGCATTCAAATTCTTTAATATAGCTGCCAATGAAGTAACTGATGCCTCCTCTCCAGATTCTTCATCCTTAATGAAACTATACAATATCAACAAAGAATTTGGAAACATGTTTCTTGCAGATATGTATTTAGATGGTATAGGCGTTGAAAAGGATGTGAAAAAGGCATATCAGATTTATTCTAAACTTGCTAATGAAGAGTCCTTCATAGCTTTGACTGAAATAGCATATTATTATGAAAAAGGATTTGGTGTTGAAAAAAATGAAGAAAAAGCATTTGAATTATTTTTAAAATCTGCAGAGAAAGGATCTCCTACAGCACAAAATAAGGTTGGTTTGTGTTATCTAGGTGGAATTGGAACACCAAAAGATGAAGCTAAAGGATTTTCGTGGTATATGAAATCTGCTCTTGCTGAAAATATTAATGCAATACGTAATGTTGGGTATTGTTATTTCAAAGGTATAGATGTTGATAGAGATTATCAAAAAGCATTTAAATGGTTTTTAAAGGCAGCTGAAAAAGGAGAATCTATAGCTCAATATAATTTAGGATTTTGTTATGAAAATGGTTATGGGATTAATAAGGAACAAGTGAAAGCATTTGAATGGTATAAGAAAGCTGCGGAATATAATTGTATTGATGGTCAATACGAGGTTGGAAAATGCTTTTATGAAGGATGCGGGACTAAAAAAGATATTATAAATGCTATTTTCTGGTTAAATAAAGCAAAAGAAAATGGGAATATCAATGCCAATGAGCTATTAAAAGAAATAATAAAATAAGATAAAGTAAAAATATTACTTAATTATTTCTTTATTGTTTAAAAGATTATGGCATTAATAAAACTTATTTTTTGTTAGTTTAATACAATGACGTTATACTTTATATAAATTTCGTCTAATTTACTTCAGAATTTACCTGAGGTCTAATGATCTATTAATTTGAAATTAATTGAATTGAAGTGCTAAATTGTCAAGAAAAGATAATTTAGGGTTTGTACATGAAATTTAATTAATGGTTTTCAAGATGCTATAAAATAAACCATTCTTTTTTTTGTGTAATTTCTGATGGACAAAATTTACTATCTCCAAGGAAATTACCTTTTGCACCATTTAAATCTGTAATCCATTATTCTGGTAAACTTGTTTTACGTATTAAGTTAAAATATTTTGTTAAATTTTGACTCATTTATTCATATTATTATCAAACAATTTATATCTAAACGTAAATTAAAATACCTTTTTGATTTATAATTCTTTTCAGTGGGATTTTTTTTTTAAAAAAATAAACTTCTACTGCATGTGAACGAAAGAAGATGTCTAAAGAAATATGCACAGAATGCCATCGAGAATTAGATATAATTCACCAAGGTATTTATCCTGGAAATATTCTATCTTATGACTGTAAAAATTTTTATTTCGGATTTTGTATCAAGAAAATTGCTGGACTGGGCAAACGATTAAAAATTCAGCAAAGGTATTATCGTAGCTCATGAAGTATTAAATGAGAAGGATTCATTTAGAATGAGAGTAACGAAAATACCAAATTGATTACAAGGATGATTCTGGATGTCGAGTTATTCATCGACTCACTTTTGAGAAAAGTTGGAAAAATATTATATCTAAATTTTTAAATAATTATGAAATCAAAATTCAAATAAGAAAGCCGAATAATTATAACTACTAAACGCATCCCACAGTATCTAAGAATGAAGAAAATTTTTATTTCTGATATTATATTTGTTAAATATACATAAAAATTATTTTCATAATTATTTTTATTTTATTAATAAGATATGAATTCAACTTAACTTGGCCTAAAATACGAAAATAAGAGATAATTTATTTTTCATAAAATCTTAACACTAAGTAAAGAGTAATGAATTTATCATTATATTTATATTTCGTCATTCGATGTATAACTGATGATATAATGCTATATACATGTTGACAATTGGTAATGAGTTGTGATAATGAAACAAGGTGAAGGGTGGTTATTTCAACTACAATATTTAATTATAAACATGTAATTTCGTTTATAACGATATTTTATACTAGTCTTAGTCAAATAGAATACGAAAATAATTTAATATTTGTCACACACAGAATCTGATTATCTGATTATCTGTTATCCTTTATTCCCAGTTTTGCAAATTACATAATCCCCCAACTTAACTCAACGCGAAAGAAAATGTCTCTTCAAATGTTCAAGATGTTCAAATGTTTGCCTTCTGTTGCAATATCAATAAGAAATACAAATAAAAACGCGTATTTCACTTCTGTTTTGTCGAATTCACAAAAAAGAAAAATGTCATTAAAATTTTTTGATAAATTATCTCAAAATTTCACTGAACTCCTTCTTAATGACAAAGATAATCATAATGTAATTATCGAAGCCAAAGATATGAAAACACATACTGCTCACTCGAGCGTATTGAAATATCGATCACCTTATTTTCGTAAAGAATTAGAAAACATTATCCCCGACGAGAAAAATATCAAAACAATAATTAATCCTAATATTTCTGATGTTATTTTCGATATTATTCTCAAGTAAGTTACATTATAAATATTTTACACAATATATATGTATATATATAATTATTAAATATTTCTATTTAATTTATTTGCGTAGATATATTTATGGTGGTACTGTTAACTTAGAGAAAGTTGAAACCAGATTTATTTTTGACTTAATGAAAGCAGCTAATATATTTGAACTTGAGGAATTATCCAAAAAACTAGAAACTATTCTTATTGAAGATAACGATTCTTGGTTGAAAACTCATTTTTCTTTAGTCTACCAAACTATTTTTGATAGACAAAGCTTTGAAGATTTAGCAAATTTTTGTAATGATATAGTAGTCAAACATCCAAATCTTATTTTTGATTCGGATTTCACTTCTCTTCCAGAATCTGCATTCGTATCACTTCTCAAACGAGATGATTTGACAATGAAAGAAGTTGAAATTTGGAACTACGGCATCAAATGGGGAATTGCTCAGAATCCTAGTCTCCCTTCAAACCTTGAAAAGTGGACGAAAGAAAATTTTCTCACGTTAAAAACTACTTTACAACAATGCCTACCACTTATTCGTTATTTTCATATGACAAATATTGAAATTTATGATAAAATTAGGCCTTATAAAGAAATTCTTGATAAACAACTTTGGGAAGACATTGAACAGCATGTATTTGTTCCCGACCGACCAGTAAAATCGATTATTTTACCAGCAAGATCGAAAGGACTTTTTTCAACTATTATTTCTGAAGATCATGTAGCAGAAATTTCAAGTTGGATCGATCGTGAAACAACTACTTACCCAACAACAAATATTCCGTATAAATTTGAATTAATTTTGAGTGGAACTAGAGATGGGTTCACTCCACAAACATTTTGGAATACCTGCCATAATCACGCTCGTACTGTTGTTGTAGCGAAAGTTAAAGGAACCGATGAAATAATTGGGGGTTATAATCCTTTAAAATGGGATAATACATATAATGACGATATCTGGATGGAAACAGATGAAAGTTTCATTTTCTCATTAAAAAATGGTAGTATTCAAGATTCAATTATTAGCAGAGTAGAAAATACTCAACGTGCAATTCTTAATGTATGCAAAAATGATCAAAATAATCATGGTCCATATTTTGGATATGATTTTTATTTGCGTAGTGATGAATCAAATTTTAATTTAGATGATCTTAGTGAGTGTGCTGGTTCCAGATATTATGAAAAACCTATTAGAACATCATCAGATAGATTGTCTATTGACAATTATGAAGTATTTAAAGTTGTTAAACAATGAAAAATATACTTTTAATTATAATAATTATATTTGTATCTATTAAATAAATATTTCATAAATAATAAATCTTCGTAGTTTCTCAATTTTCATATTAATTTTAATAAAATAATTTGATTTAAGCACCGCATTTATTTCCAACATACCAAGATTTTATTTATTGATTGATGTTAATCCGTCTTCAAATTGTATATATATAAATACTGAGCTTAATTTTGGCGTGATCGAGGAATTAATTATACCACTTTTTATTTCTTAATAATAAAATCAATTAATGACATGATATTTATTAAAAGTAAAACTAAAAATACTAAATATTTAAGCATACAAATAATCAAGCTTGATTTTTTTTGATAAATTATTAAATAATTTCATTAAACTTTTGAGAAATGGAATCAATATTGAAACAAACTTTTAAAGTGTCTTTATCTCTACGAACCGTGTGCCTTTATTTGCTTTTGTTAGTTGGTTTAGAAATAAATCAGAGGATAATCTTAACCTAGGCCCCGAGTTCGGGATTTTGTCCTATGTCTTCACATGACATTACCTGGGAAGTTGTTATTTAACCGAAAGTCACACCTCTCGAATATCGATTTTTAAATATCCCAGGGGCAAAAGGTTCATTTTTGATAGACTTATGGTTATTTTTTTGATATATCAAGATACGCGTGAAAAAAGTAGTTATTTTTTTGATATGCCTATAATTGTTTATTTATAGATGCATCAAAAAGATAATTGTTTTGTCACATGAAAATTTAATATATCAAAAAAATAACCCCTGATCTATCAAAAATGAAACTTTTGCATCCCAGGGATGGACTTTTTTTATCACCAACATTCGTCAACTTTCATCATGTGAACTTAACACGTGAAAAATTTGATCGCCAGCCCTTACACGTGAAATTTTTTTTTATAACCACAAACCCGATTTCCGAATTAAAAACTTAAGTATGCTTAAATGGACAAGATTTTTATAAAACAATACAAATTTTCCAAAAAATAAAATAAATATGAAAAATTCTAATAACAATTCATGTTTTATACTTTAAATTGAGGCAGCATATTCGAAGTTGTAAATTATTTCTATAGACAAATAAAATTGTTAAATATATAATCTCATGTGAAACTAAAATTCTTAATTATTATAGAATTATTCCATTGTTCCTGATTAAGGAAAAAACTGGATGGCGTCTCGTGTCTGGAATTCCATGAAACAAAAAAATTGTACAATATTTATCTGTTGTGTATCTGTACAATATTTATCTGTTGTGTATTTAAATAATTTGTACACCAACCTGAGCTAATTGTGCATAAGTTTTTTCTATTAAAATTGTAAGCTAATTTTTCATTTACCAATTCAATAACCATTTAATCATGTATCAAGAAAAGACAAACGAAAAAGAATGGGACAATTTGATTATTGAAGATACTCTTCAAAAAGAAAATACCCCATTTTATCAGTATTCTGAATTTGAAAATGTAAAATTAATTAGTAGAAATGTTTATAAAGCTAAACTTAAAAATTTACAAAAAACTGTTGCTCTTAAATGCATTTCTTTAAATGATAAATTTATGCTGGACAATTTAAGAAATGAAGTAAGTTAAATTAAAATATTTATTTATTTTATTATTGGAATTTTTTATTAATATTTTTAAAATTTTTTACATTTTTTTAATTGAAAGATTAAAAGATATCGAAAATTGGAAGTTTATGACAACATTCTTAAATATTATGGCATTACTAAGCAAGGTAAGATATATTTTACAAATAATAATCATTGATAATTGATTTTTAATTCATTTATTTATTTGATTTTTATAGAGAATACCGATAATTATTTGATTGTTCTCGAATATGTTAATAATGGTTCTCTGCGTGAATATTTAAAAACAAATTTCCAAAAACTGGATTGGAACGCAAAATTAAATATTGCAAAGCAAATTGCCAATGTTTTGGCGTTTCAACATTCTAATGATATTGCTTATGGAAAATTGGTAATTATTTCTTATTTAAAAATAAATTACACATATGAATTAATTTTAATTCTTTTTTATTATTTAATTAGAATTCTGAAAACATTCTTATTCATTATGGGAACGTTAAATTTAATGTTTTTGGATTAACGAAAATTATGTCTGAATCCTTAAAATTCCTTACAAATACTCTTGGCCCAATTAAATATATTGACCCTCAATATTCGGAAATTTTCAGCACAATTGGGAAAAATAAGAGTTCAGATATTTTCAGTTTGGGAATTATTCTATGGGAAATATCTAGTGGCAATCCTCCTTTCGAAATAGAATCTTTGTCAAATTTTAATTTGTTAAATAATATCGTAAAAGGAAAAAGAAAAATGGTTACACTCGGAACACCTCCTAAATACAAAGAAATATATACTGGTATAAATTTATTAAAATTATTTACATCTATTGTATAATAAAATTAAATTTATTCTTGTCTAACAGATTGCTGGAAACACGACGGGAATTTACGGCCAGGCATTTCTCAAGTGGTTAAAAATCTTTCCGAAATCATTATCTCCGATATTCCTCAATCACAACCTCACAATGTTACTGATGAAATTACTTCTGTTAAATTGGTAAAACTAAATATGTAAGTTCCATTTTTATATTTTTTTATATATTTTTGAATCCCAGAAAATATTTATTAACTATAAAATTCTCTTTATTTTTTATAAAGACAAAATGAAGAATTAGAAGTTCATTCAGATCCTCCCTTTGTTGATAAGTCAGCTGAATATGAAGTTTTTATTAAGGATTTATTTGAAATTTTTATTAATCAGTTTTCATCATCGCTACCGATTATGTTGAAAATTTATATTAAAGAACATAAAAAGGATCCAGTTGAAGTTCTATATGAAATGATTAGCCATCCATCGCATTCTTGGTTCACTAGCATAATAGGATTTTTTTACAAGGATGGTATTGGGACCGTTGCTGATAACCAAATGGCATTTAAATTCTTTAGTATAGCTGCCAATGAAAAAATAGATGCCTTCTCCTCTAATTCTCCATCCTTAATGAAACTATACAAGATCAATAAAGAAATTGGAACCATGCTTCGTGCAGATATGTATTTAGATGGTATAGGCGTTGAAAAGGATGTGAAAAAGGCATATCAGATTTATTCTAAACTTGCTAATGAAGGGTCCTTCATAGCTTTGACTGAAGTAGCATATTATTATTTAAATGGAATTTATGTTGAAAAAAATCATGAAAAAGCATTTGAATTATATTTAAAATCTGCAGAGAAAGGACTCCCTGTAGCACAAAGTATGGTTGGTTGTTGTTATATAGATGGTATTGGAACACCAAAAGATGCAGCTAAAGGGTTTTCGTGGTATATGAAATCTGCTCTTGCTGGAAATATTAATGCAATACGTAATGTTGGGTATTGTTGTTTTAATGGTATAGGCGTGAATAGAGATTATCAAATAGCAATTAAATGGCTTTTAAAGGCAGCTGAAAAAGGAGAATCTACAGCTCAATATAATTTAGGAAATTGTTATAGAAATCGTTATGTGATTAATGTAGATCAAGTGAAAGCATTTGAATGGTATAAGAAAGCTGCAGAATGCAATTATACTTATGGTCAATACGAGATTGGAAAATGCTTTTATGAAGGACATGGAACCAAGAAAGATATTATTAAAGCTATCTACTGGCTAAATAAAGCAAAAGAAAATGGGGATATCAGTGCCAATATTCTATTAGAAAGAATAGTAAATTATATAAGATAAAGTTGTTGTTAAAAAATACTAATTAACATTTCTTTAATGTTTAAAAGATTATGGCATTATTAAAACTTATTTTTTGGGTAAATTCATTTCTTGAATGCAATAATGTTACTTTATATCAAATTTTACAACTTTGTCTAATTTCTTTATAACAATAATTCATCTAATAATTTAATTAATTTGAAACAAATTAATAAATGTCAAGAAAAAAATAATTCTTTTTTTTTTTATTTTCTATGTACAGTGGGGTATCAAAAGTCATGGGGCAAATAAAAATTAATAAATAAATCATTAAAATTAAAATGCTAATTGTGACATAACAGGTGATCTAAATTGGATAAACTTTTTTTTATTAGATTCCCCTAAACCAGGGCTATCATATGATATATTTTGTGTTAAAATTACATATCTACACATAGAGAAATTACGCTTCAAATAAAATTGATAAAAAATAAAAAATTTAATCTTTGAACGTTACCCATACCGGATTTGATGAAATTTAAAGATAGATGCCAACTATCTTATATGGAATTGTAGCCAAGAATGATATCTATAATTTTAATTAGAAGCATATTTCATAGTATCTAGTGAAAATTCTGACTTTAATTAGACGTGAATAAAAACGGCCGAAATTTATTAAAAATTCTAAAAAATAAAAAAAAATCTGAAAATAATTGTCTATCGTTTTTACATATGAAAGTTTTTTTTTAATAAAGCACTAATAAAAATGATACTAAGTAACATTAAAGTTGAAAATATAGAGCATAATATGTGAAGTATTTAGACATATTTAATTCAAATTGAGCAAATAAATAATAATTGAATTCTAGAGAATAATTTTTGAACGTCCGGTGTTTAACCATTGATATTAAATTCAATTCGTAAGAAAAAATTCTAAAAAATTCACAAAAGCTGTTACTTATTTTTGGCTGTAAGATTAATTATTGATACACTTGATAGTTTATTAGTAGAAATAAACTTTTATATGTAGTAACGTTTGACAATTATTTTCTGATTTTTTTTAAAAAATATTAAAGATAAAATGATCGACATTGATTTTTTTAAAAATCAGAAAATAAGTATCAAAAGCTTCTACATATAAAAGTTTATTATTTACTAATAAACCATCAAATATGTTACTAATTAATCTTATAGCTATAACCAGGGAGAATTGTTTGTAAAGTTTTTCGAATTTTTTCTCACAAATTAAATTTAATATTAATGACTGAAAACTGAATATTCAAAAATTATTCTCTGAAATTTAACCCTCATTATTAGCTCACTTTTTATTGATAAAATCTGAATGCTTTATACAAGATATAATATTCCTTTGTCTTTAATGTTACTTAGTATCATTTTTATTATTATTTAAATAAATAAAAACTTTTATATGTAGCAACCATTAATAACTATTTCAAGAACTGTTTAATTTAATTTGTCACAAAATTCTAAAAACTTTACAAACGTTGTTCCTTAGTTATAGCTATAAGATTAATTAGTAACATATTTGATGGTTTATTAGTAAATAATAAACTTTTATATGTAGAAGCTTTTGATAATTATTTTCCGATTTTTAAAAAATCAATGTCGATCATTTTATCTTTAATATTTTTTAAAAAAAATCAGAAAATAATTGTCAAACGTTACTACATATAAAAGTCTATTTCTACTAATAAACTATCAAGTGTGTCAATAATTAATCTTATAGCCAAGAATAAGTAACAGCTTTTGTGAATTTTTTAGAATTTTTTCTTGCGAATTGAATTTAATATCAATGGTTAAACACCGGACGTTCAAAAATTATTCTCTAGAATTCAATTATTATTTATTTGCTCAATTTGAATTAAATATGTCTAAATACTTCACATATTATGCTCTATATTTTCAACTTTAATGTTACTTAGTATCATTTTTATTAGTGCTTTATTAAAAAAAAACTTTCATATGTAAAAACGATAGACAATTATTTTCAGATTTTTTTTTTATTTTTTAGAATTTTTAATAAATTTCGGCCGTTTTTATTCACGTCTAATTAAAGTCAAAATTTTCACTAGATACTATGAAATATGCTTCTAATTAAAATTATAGATATCATTCTTGGCTACAATTCCATATAAGATAGTTGGCATCTATCTTTAAATTTCATCAAATCCGGTATGGGTAACGTTCAAAGATTAAATTTTTTATTTTTTATCAATTTTATTTGAAGCGTAATTTCTCTATGTGTAGATATGTAATTTTAACACAAAATATATCATATGATAGCCCTGGTTTAGGGAAATCTAATAAAAAAAAGTTTGCCCAGTTTAGATCACCCGTTGTGTCACAATTAGCATTTTAATTTTAATGATTTTTTTATTAATTTTTATTTGCCCCATGACTTTTGATACCCCACTGTATGTAAAAGAAATTGTTTACGCATTGGTGTATATGTTTGGCAAGAAGAACCTTTAAAATAACCAAGCCATTATTTTACTGTATAATTTCTAATAGATAAAAAATTAAACAATTATAATAAATATACTATCTCCAAGGAAATTACCTTTTCTACCATTTAAATCTAAAATTCATTATTCTGCTAAACTTGTTTTTCGTATTAAGTTAGAACATTGTGTTAAAGAAATAAAATCAAATTTTTTTGAAGTTTTGACTTATTCATTTATATTCATATCAAACAATTTATATCTAAACATAAATTAAAATACCTTTTTGATTTGTAATTCTTTTTATTATTGTATTATATAGTTATTATATTATATATTGTATTGTAGTATATAGTTATAAATTATTGAATATTTATTTAAATATGAAAAATAAAAAAGAAATTATTACATTAATTACTATATATTTTGTATTTGAGAAGAAAGCTTTTATAAATAATCTCAAATAATACTATTAAATTTTTCAATATGTAAGAATGTAATTAAAGAAATATATAATACTATTAAATTATAATATGTTTAGAAAATACATAACAAATTTCAAAATAAATTGTATTGTAATTAGAACAAATAATAATCAATCAAAAAAACTTTTTAATATTCAAAAATTGCAGAAATATAATTAAAAGTATATATAATATGTATAATACTGTCACAGGAGTGCAGAGTATTTCGAACAATTTTTCAAATCAGTCTCACAGTTTGTATCACACAAACAAATAATAATACGCTCTATCTGCCAGTAGGTCAAGCAATCAGTCGATCTAAACTTGCCTATCTCGAAACAGATAATAAATATATAATAAATAATAATAATAATCAAATAATAATCAAATTAATCATGAAGACACAGTGAGTAAGGTGGAGTAAAAGTAGTAATGTAGTATCAAACAATATTTAATAATATTTCGCAATATTACAACACAAAATATAAGTTTATTAAAATATAAAATATAAAGTTTTAAAAGCAAAGTATCATTCAACAACAGAAATATTACAGCGTGACTATACATGTTCCCAAAATTGATTTTGGATTTTTGAGGTATTTCGACTTTTTGAGATTTATACAGAATCCATTCTATATATGGAAGTAAAAAAANATATGTATAATACTGTCACAGGAGTGCAGAGTATTTCGAACAATTTTTCAAATCAGTCTCACAGTTTGTATCACACAAACAAATAATAATACGCTCTATCTGCCAGTAGGTCAAGCAATCAGTCGATCTAAACTTGCCTATCTCGAAACAGATAATAAATATATAATAAATAATAATAATAATCAAATAATAATCAAATTAATCATGAAGACACAGTGAGTAAGGTGGAGTAAAAGTAGTAATGTAGTATCAAACAATATTTAATAATATTTCGCAATATTACAACACAAAATATAAGTTTATTAAAATATAAAATATAAAGTTTTAAAAGTAAAGTATCATTCAACAACAGAAATATTACAACGTGACTATACATGTTCCCAAAATTGATTTTGGATTTTTGAGGTATTTCGACTTTTTGAGATTTATACAGAATCCATTCTATATATGGAAGTAAAAAAAGTACCCAGTTATATGTATCTTCAATCAAAGAATAAATCTGGGTGGTCAAAAAATTTCGGGTTTTAAGTAAAATAATTTCGTCTTCTATGAAAAACTATTTCGACTTTTTTCCCCAAAATTGCAATTTCGGGGCCCCAAAATAATTTTGCGTGCAAGTATAAACGTGACATATCTTTCTTGTTCCTGAAGGAAGTTTACTTTTCTATTTAATATTTATTAAAGTATTTCGAATTATTCTGAATTATTTCTAATTATTAATTAATGACTATCGATTATATTCTAACTTCTCACTAACTACTCGAACTTACTCCCGACAACAGTCATATTTATACTTTCTCTTTTGTTTACACTTCATCCTTCATCCTTTGTGCACATCTTTCATCCTCGTACAATATCTTTCATCCTCGTACGGTATCCTTTATCTTTATACAGCATTCTTCATCCTTTATCCTCGTACAAAGATGACAATCACCTGAAAGTTCATCTAGTGTCACAAAAATATCATCCCCGTGACATTTCACCTGATTACTAATTTACTTTGCCACAAACATTTCCTCCTTCAAAGGGAAACTCCTGCGACCTTGCACCTATTTTCAAAAAATCTTCCATTAATCGTGTACCCATTGTTTTACAGAGCTGCAAAAATCTTTCGAACTCTGATTTTAGCAATTTATAGATCTAATCTGACATAACATTTCAGAAACTTCTAGCATACGACATTCCTATTACTTGAAATAATGATTGTATTCGTGTCGCTATTTGGTAGATTCGTACTCCGTTTTGGTGGAATCGTTTATGTAATTCTCTTTTTAGTACTGTCACGGTACTTTCTAATTGAGCATCTTGTAAATAATCACCAAGTTTCTTATATGCATTCATCCTTTAACCATTTGTTCTATGTATTTTTTTTTTTTGTTTCAGCAAGGCCTTGCCTCAAATTTTATTAATTAGAAAAATAGAAAGTTTCTTATATATAAGATACATAACTTATTCTAATATACCTGCCACCCAAATTCGAAATCCAAATGCCGAAATCCCAAATGCCGAAATCCCAAATCCCAAATCCCAAATCCCAAATACTAGTAATTTGTGCATTTTGGCGTCCCAAATCCCAAATTATTTGGGATTTGGGCAACACGTATATATTCTAATGACTATTAGTTAAAGATGAGACTCAGACTAACCTGAAGAGACATGCCTGCAACCTACCGCCTGACAATAACAATTGCCCTCAGCATGTTAAGGCCCTGCCAAACAACCTATTTTATATAACCAAGTCCAATTACAACTATCTTTAATAACATGATTATATATAAATCTATTTAATGAGAATAAAAAAGAAATTTTACTTCTACTATAATTATGATTGTTTTTATTTATGATTTTTGTTTCACCCTGTGTAGTATTATTGAATACACTATTGTTATTGGTATTATTGGTCTAAGATGTTACTGTTGTATCAAGTGTCTCGTTACGGACCTTCTTTTTCCATTTATTATTACTGATTCTATTTTCAGTTTCTTACTTTTTAACCATTGTACATCTATCCTTCCATATATGAGTATGTAAGAAAAGTTTAAATTGATTAAATACGTCGTCTATTATTTGATCAACCAAATCANTGCCGAAATCCCAAATCCCAAATCCCAAATTATAATTAGTATTTTTTGCCGAAATCCCAAATCCCAAATCCCAAATTATAATTAGTATTTTTTGCCGAAATCCCAAATCCCAAATCCCAAATCCCAAATACTAGTAATTTGTGCATTTTGGCGTCCCAAATCCCAAATTATTTGGGATTTGGGCAACACGTATATATTCTAATGACTATTAGTTAAAGATGAGACTCAGACTAACCTGAAGAGACATGCCTGCAACCTACCGCCTGACAATAACAATTGCCCTCAGCATGTTAAGGCCCTGCCAAACAACCTATTTTATATAACCAAGTCCAATTACAACTATCTTTAATAACATGATTATATATAAATCTATTTAATGAGAATAAAAAAGAAATTTTACTTCTACTATAATTATGATTGTTTTTATTTATGATTTTTGTTTCACCCTGTGTAGTATTATTGAATACACTATTGTTATTGGTATTATTGGTCTAAGATGTTACTGTTGTATCAAGTGTCTCGTTACGGACCTTCTTTTTCCATTTATTATTACTGATTCTATTTTCAGTTTCTTACTTTTTAACCATTGTACATCTATCCTTCCATATATGAGTATGTAAGAAAAGTTTAAATTGATTAAATACGTCGTCTATTATTTGATCAACCAAATCATGTGTTACAACTTTTTACAAAACTAAATTATATACAGTTATCGGGATCAGTCCCAACATAACATCAATGAATGATAAATGGTCCACATCCCGCGTGCTCACATCTTGGGGAATATGAAGTTCCTTTAATGTTTCTAATATTTTATTCATATTTTTGCACGTGTCCCCACATGCTACAGTAGTCGTTTTGCTTACCAACATATTAATAAGTTTATTCCTGTACGAATGTATATCAATTAAATTTTTTGAACATGTCAATATATGTACTTGATCTTCTTTTTCTAGATTGTAACTGATACAAGAATCATTTTCGTATATCTTCAGGAATCTGTTCTTTAACTTCTCTAGTGTGGACAGTTCATTATTAAATAATTTAACATTAAAAGCTCTTTTCCAGGTTTCCTTATTATTTGTTACATTGCGATCTATACAAAAAAGCATTGTTGTTCTCCATGACAACTCTCATTGAATCTGCTTACTTTTAAAAGTAGAAATTGTAGAGATATTCCGATTGAGCAATCTCTATTTTATCGAGTGTTTGGCCTTATCCAATTTTTTAGTAAAATGTCTTAAAGGCTCCTCAATTGTTTCTGTATTCCAACAACTCATTGCATTTACAGATGTTAAAGACTGCAAGTTTGGGTAACATACAAGCTTGAGGCAACCTTCCCTTGCTAATTGATCTGCCGTTTCATTGTGGATAACTCCCGAATGTGCTTTAACTTTTTTCAGCCGAAGTGTTAAATTCTGAACGTTAGCTATTTCTTCTATTGCTTTGACGATTGTCCAATTTTTAAGTTTCCTATATGCTTTTCTCAGGTTGGCAAATGCATTAGCTATAGCATCAATAGCTGCCTGGCTATCTATAAAAATACATAACCTTGAACGTTTCGGGGTAGCATAAACTGCCGTCAAAATTGCCATAAGTTCTGCACATGTCGACGACGCGAAATTTTCTACTTTACCACTAAAATTAAACTCTGTATTATTCTCGTCAAGTGTACACCACCCACAACCCATTATTGTTACGTGTGAGTTATTATTATCTCTTTTAATTAAAGATCCATCTGTATATATCCTAATTGATATACTACTAGAAAGTTTTAAACGTATATCGTCAAGTTTAGTCTGAATGTTTTCTTGTGTCCAGAAATTTTGAAATTTCACAAACATAGTTGTTCTATCTTGTGAATTGTTACTAATATAAACAGTTGGAGGTTTATGGAACGTATCGAACCAACTGGTAATAAATCTTCTATAATTTTACTGATACCGTCTCTAATGACATTCTGAGATAAGCGAAGTCGAAGTCTATTTGAACGATCTGGAGTTGATCGTAGTAACACTACACTTCTAACCACGTTTATACTGACAGATTTTACAATACCCGTCTTGATAAGACATACATCTTGATTTTTAAGATTGGCAACAAGACTCCTGTCACCTTGGGCACAGCCTGTACATTTTTCTAAAACTGAGTTTCCCAAGCTCTGTGAACTAACTTCTTTGGTGTGATGTTGAATTGTAAATTCGTCATTATTAAGCATTTTTCTTTTTTTTCCAATAAGTGGGTAAGTTCCTTCATCATTTTGTACTGCTACCCAATTAATACTATTACTTTGTTTGCCAATATTCCAGTTACATATATTATATCGTTCGTTCAAAGTTATCTGCAATTCTGCTGACAGCACTTGTGTTTTAATATCTGTTAATAATTTGTTCTCAAGCATTTTAAACCTCCAGGTTTAGGACCCCGTCGATTATTATTAGTAATTTCTTATCAGTATAAAAGTATTTTACCATCATATGAAACTAACTGTTCTAAAAACATCAATTGCCTGTTTCGTAGACTTTTTCTGATCAACCAATATTGACTTTCGTCATCTAATACCTCTTCTATTATGAGATTACCCCCTTAATTAACAGATTATCGTTAAGATTTTTGGATAACTTGAATGTCAGATCATGTGTTTTACAAATAACTAATATATCGTTTAGCAGGGACCATCCCCGTTTAGTTTTCATTGTGAATAATGATTCAGTTATACTTTGTTCTGACCAAAAAGAATTTTGGCGGTGCTGCAGACATACTCGCATGGAGCAACCCAACATACCTTTATCGTTTAATCTATTAAACAAGTTATTACTTTGCATTTGCAACTGGTGATCCCACAAATGACATACATCATATGCTTCTTTTGCATGTATTAGTGTATTTGGCATTGTAGTAGGCAGTAACACCTTATTTTTGATCATCGAAATGAATTTAGTTGTAATCTTTAAACATTCTTTTTCTAACAGCGTCATATCATTTAGACTATACTCTAGCATTAATATTACAACCGCATTAAAAATATAAATTGCTTATTTATCTGTAATAGGTTTTCCTTTAAGAATATTGGCCATATAATTTGTTAATTTTTTGAGTTTATCTTTTTGAAATTGTTTGAAACCATTTTCCATAATGTAGACCCCAAGTGATCTAACAGGATAGTCCTTTGCCATAGGGTGTAACATTTTGTCTCCCATTAGCAAGTCTTCCAATTTGGTTTGAGAGTTTATCATCCGGAATTATATAGAGGCGTTCTAGGACGTTATATATACGAAACGTCCAGAGAACGCACTAGAACGGTGCGTTCTAGTACGCTATATATACGAAACGTTCAGAGAACGCACTAGAACGGTACATTCTAGTACGCTATATATACGAAACATTCGGAGAACGCACTAGAACGGTGCGTTCTAGTACGCTATATATACGAAGCGTTCGGAGAACGCACTAGAACGGCGCGTTCTAGTACGCTATATATACGAAACGTTCAGAGAACGCACTAGAACGGTGCGTTCTAGGACGCTATATATACGAAACGTTCAGAGAACGCACTAGAACGGTGCGTTCTAGGACGCTATATATACGAAACGTTCAGAGAACGCACTAGAACGGCATATTTAATACGCTATATGAACGTAGGTGGTGTTCGTAGGACGCTATAGATCGGTGTATTTTGGACGCACTAGAACGTTTATATTTAATTCCTGATGATATTGATGGCAATTAGGTATGATTTACTTTTATTAATCATCAGAAAATTTTTTCAGACGTAATATTCTGTAATTTTAATATGATATTAAATTTCCGTAATTTTTTGCATAATATTACGGAAATTTTCAAAAATTTTCGAAAGTTATTGAAACGTTAAAATTCTGTAATATTACGAATGCTATTTTCCGTAATTTTGACGTTTTAAAAAATTTTCGAAAATTTTCATAATTATTATAAAAATATTTGCCTAAAAATTTTCGAAAGTTTATCATTTTAAAAAATTTCGAAAATTTTTGTTTATTTATTGTTTATTTATGATCTTGTTTATTTATAATCTTGTTTATTTATTTTGTTTCGAACTTTTTTACAAAATAATCTTGTTTATTTATTCTTTTTCCAGAAATTTTAAAAACTATATACTCTTTTTTCAAAAAACTATACTCTTTTTCCAGAAATTTTCAAAACTTATTTATTTCTCAAGTAAGTATGTTAATTTTTGACGAGGTTGGACGCCAATTGCTATCCATAAAATCTTTATTTGATGTTATGTTTCTGGATCGTCTGAGACCCCAGTGAATCTTTTTGAATCCCTTCGGTTGTGTTAAAGTGATAGGCGAGGTGGAGTTCCTGATAGTAAAATGCTGTTAGTTCTTAACGTTCCTTTCCTTGATTAATACAGCCCTTATACTACAATTTTCCTGTGGTAATATTCTTCCATAATCGCGATAACAGGTAATCGTTCAATGGGAGTTATTCATAAAGTAGGATACCCCCTGTTGTCTAGAAGTAGGATACTCTCAGACGCTAACATGCTTACTTAGAAAACAGTGCACAGAAATTGAATCAGTTTATTCAATACTGTTTTTAACATTTTTTTTTTTTTTTTTTTTTTAATATCAATAACAAATTTTCAAAATTTTTCAAAGATTTTCAAATTATTTTTGCGAATTTTATTTTCTATTTTTTAAAAAAATATTCAAAATTACATATATATTATTATAGTTTTTTTCGAACATTTTTATATTTTTTGTATTTTAATTTTTAAAAATTATTATTGTATTTTTTGCATATTTATTTAATAAAAAATAATAAAAAATAAAAAATTGTAATGTTCACTAANTAGTAAAATGCTGTTAGTTCTTAACGTTCCTTTCCTTGATTAATACAGCCCTTATACTACAATTTTCCTGTGGTAATATTCTTCCATAATCGCGATAACAGGTAATCGTTCAATGGGAGTTATTCATAAAGTAGGATACCCCCTGTTGTCTAGAAGTAGGATACTCTCAGACGCTAACATGCTTACTTAGAAAACAGTGCACAGAAATTGAATCAGTTTATTCAATACTGTTTTTAACATTTTTTTTTTTTTTTTTTTCTTAATATCAATAACAAATTTTCAAAATTTTTCAAAGATTTTCAAATTATTTTTGCGAATTTTATTTTCTATTTTTTAAAAAAATATTCAAAATTACATATATATTATTATAGTTTTTTTCGAACATTTTTATATTTTTTGTATTTTAATTTTTAAAAATTATTATTGTATTTTTTGCATATTTATTTAATAAAAAATAATAAAAAATAAAAAATTGTAATGTTCACTAATGTATTAATGAAAATATAAAAAATAATCTATTTTTTTTCGTTTATTTACGAAGTACTTAAACCTCCGCTAATTATTTCTATTAATTCCTCATCCCATGTTTCTCACCTTTCTTATTCTTCTCGCCTTTCTTTTCCTTCCTGCCTTTCTTCCCTTCCTCTTTCTTCTTCTAATATTCTTTCTTCCCCCAATCTTCTTTCTTCTTCTTCCCATCTTCTTTCTTCTTCCTCTTCTTTTTCTTCTTTTTCTTTACTTTTTTTTCTTCTTCTTTAGATGATTTCTCCTCCGATTCCTCCTCTGATTCTGATTCTTCATCTGATTTTTCTTCAAATTTAATTGTTTCACCTTTTTCTAATTTTTTCTATAAATAAAAATAATAATTAGTATTTCGTATAATTCATATAATTACAAATAAATTTAATAAATTTATACTTACGATATTTTTCTTCATTCTTTTTCGAATAGCTTTATCATCGATTTTTATACTTTCAACTTTTGGGCTTAGCAGGTATTGTATTATTAAAATCGTGAAGGCGACTTTTTCTTTCGACACCTTTCTCGATTTTTCCCAAATTTTTTCCAGTATCTTTGTATATCAGGTTAAATTTTCATGACCATCGATATTCTGGTTCAGTTTTCTTAGTACATCTTTGACCTTTTGGAATTTTTTCCAAGATAATATTTCACTTGCTACGGATTTGGTATTTATTGTAGGCAAATTCGATTCCTCGAAAGTTGAAAAAAATGATGATCAAACTCTTGTAGCAATTGCTCCTCTTCTGCTCCGATATTTTGCGAGGAGCTTGAAAATTTTTAAAATTTTATTAAAAATTATTTATTATACTATAATTTATATAATTTATATAATTTAATAATTTAACAATATTTACTCTGCTGTAAATGTATTTACTATAGTAATAACTCCACTGATTATCCTCCTGATGTTCGAAATACTCCGGATAACTTTTGGTGAAAATGGTACCAGCAGATTTTTTTAATTCTTTTTTATTTGGATATATATATTTATTAATAGAATAAGAGACGATTTCCCCTACAAATTCCTATTATAAAGAATACCAAATAAGTAAAAAATATAATTCATTTTAAGAAAATCTCACATATAATATTTACTTTAATAAATAATTCTTCAGTTGTGTAGTCTTTGACACCACTCATTTCCTGAAGTTTTCGGATATCAGAGATTTCTTTTTTTAATTCGTTGAAAAAGATTTTTGCTTCCTTTCGGGTAAGTGAAGCATCGTTATTTAAATGTAAATACATTAGTTTGTATATTTAAAATATTTTGAAGGATTTCGAAGAAATTCAAAAATTTACCGACATTACCAATTTCAATAACTCTTGTTTTTGTCTTTCTTCATTTTCTTGAAGTAGTTTGTGATGGCAATGACGATAGGTGACGACTTATTATTATATGTGATGATGATAGTTGTAGTTGTGGTAATTTTTGTCGTGGTTGTGGTGATGCTTGTCTTGATGTTGTTCTTGATGCTTGTTTTGATGTTGTTCTTAATATTGGTCTTGTTGGTTCTGCTATTGCTGAAATAGATACTTCACTTTTTTTCGATTTAACAAATCTCGAATGATCAGAAAAAATTCTGACGATTGCTGTTCTATTTTTGTTTTGCTTTTTTTGGTGATAACTTAGTCTTGTTGACATATTTAAAGAATTATTAAATATTTTATTATTTGTAATATTTGAAATATTTTTTGATTTTTGAAATAAAGCTGGAAGAATTTTGATATTTTTTATATATTTTTTATTTATATTTGTATTATAATTAAAATTACACTAATCTTCGAAAATCCTTATTTCATGATTAAATTAAGTATTGTCATTATATTTCTTCCTTAAACGAAATATGTTGTGATTAAAAATTATTGTCTTCATTCTTTTAAAATTGTCATTACATGAATTATTTGTATTATCTATTAACATATATCTTTAATTAGCAAAATCGGTCATTACATTTCGTTTTTTTTCTTTTGATTTTTGAAATTTGCGCATATCATAATTTAATAGTATTATACATACCTTTAATCAATTTTCGCATATTAAAAAGTTTTTTTTTCTTGATTGATTATTTGTTCTAATTACAATACAATTTATTTTGAAATTTGTTACACATTTTCGAAACATATAATTTAATAGTATTATGCATACCTTTAATTATATTTTTGCTATTGTATTATTATTAAAATTATACTAATCTTCAAAAATCCTTAATTCACGATTAAATTAAGTATTGTCATTACATTTTTTCCTTAAACAAAATATGTCGTGATTAAAAAATCATTATCCTTCATTCTTTTAAAACTGTTATTACATTTTTATTTTTATTTTTAAATGATCAGTGAGATCTCATCTTTATTCAGATATTTATAATATACATTATAACAATAATAACTTAAACTACAAATACATAAAGAATAAAAATTAACTAGGAAGGATTGGTTACCTGCCACCGTTTAACCAGCCACCGCCGTAAGAAAACCAAAGTTCGCTTACAGAGTTGCCAGCTACAACCCCACTTCTAAGACCCTGCAACCACCGGTTACAAGATATCTTAAAAACAGTGCCGAACCACTGGATCAACTATCTATTTATCAAAAAAGAAAAAGAAAAAATATTTATATACTATCTTACATATAGAGGAAAAAATATGATCGTATAAAAACCTCTAAAAATATCTTTCATAAAAAATATGCTATCATTATTAAAAAGGAATTTTTCACTATCTATATGAAACTAAAAGGGGTAAGTAAAGAAATTAAATATGCAACTATATGTAATACTAATTTCAGCCCTAATAATTTATTTATTTATAGATAATACTTGTGTATTAATTTTATACTACTACAATTTCAAGGTCAAACCTATATTTTCAAATTCCTCACAATTTTGGTATTGCTGTGCCACTAAAAATTATCGTCAATTTTATTATCTTTCTAAGTAAAGGCCCCGCTAAAGTCGTGATATCTAACTCAACTGTCGGAAAGTTCGTAAAGTCCATGTCGTCTAGCCATCGCAACAGATAACACAGTTTTGTTCATGGGTTTCACCCCAAACACGGGGTTCCAGTTATGTTTATATCTCTGCCCTAATCTGTGAGATAGTTATCCTTTCACTTTAAGAGAGTATTTTATCCACCTGCCAGTTCCTCGTCAATCCTATTTGCAACGGGAGTGGACTTAAAGATAGGATCCAAGGTTCTCATGGAGCTCAGGAAATGCATTCCTCATAATAAAGCTAAGCTTGGAGAGAGCATGGTGTATCGTTACTTCCGTCTACTTCATCTTGTTAGGTTATCCTTTAATTTTTGTTTCCGTTATGTATTAGCATGCCAGGTAAAAGCGTTCGCAAACATTTAAACTCCCTCTCAGAACCATACAAACTTCTACGAATGAAGGAAGGAAAGAATTTAAACGTAAGTTAATAACTTCAACCTGGCTCCGAAGAAAATTTCTGTATTCTTTCCATAAAAAATAAAAAATTTTTATATATAAAATTTTAATAAAAAATTGATAAGCGGAAAAAGTTTTTTTAAAACTTAAAACTGTTATTACATGAATTAGTCGTATTATCTATTAACATATATCTTTAATTAGCAAAATCAATTTTTGAAACCTGCGCATATCATAATTTAACATATTATACATACCTTTAATTATATTTCTGCAATTTTTGCATATTAAAAAGTTTTTTTTCTTGATTGATTATTATTTGTTCTAATTACAATACAATTAATTTTGAAATTTGTTATGCATTTTCGAAACATATTATAATTTAATAGTATTGTACATACCTTTAATTATACTCTTATATATTGAAAAATTTAATAGTATTATTTGAGATTATATATAAAAGCTCTCTCTCCAAATACAAAATATATAGTAATTAATGCAATAATTTCTTTTTTTATTTTTCATATTTAAATAAACAGAAAAGCGAAATATTCAATAATTTATAATTATATAATACAATACAATATATAATATAATAACTATATAATACAATTATATNTAAACTCCCTCTCAGAACCATACAAACTTCTACGAATGAAGGAAGGAAAGAATTTAAACGTAAGTTAATAACTTCAACCTGGCTCCGAAGAAAATTTCTGTATTCTTTCCATAAAAAATAAAAAATTTTTATATATAAAATTTTAATAAAAAATTGATAAGCGGAAAAAGTTTTTTTAAAACTTAAAACTGTTATTACATGAATTAGTCGTATTATCTATTAACATATATCTTTAATTAGCAAAATCAATTTTTGAAACCTGCGCATATCATAATTTAACATATTATACATACCTTTAATTATATTTCTGCAATTTTTGCATATTAAAAAGTTTTTTTTCTTGATTGATTATTATTTGTTCTAATTACAATACAATTAATTTTGAAATTTGTTATGCATTTTCGAAACATATTATAATTTAATAGTATTGTACATACCTTTAATTATACTCTTATATATTGAAAAATTTAATAGTATTATTTGAGATTATATATAAAAGCTCTCTCTCCAAATACAAAATATATAGTAATTAATGCAATAATTTCTTTTTTTATTTTTCATATTTAAATAAACAGAAAAGCGAAATATTCAATAATTTATAATTATATAATACAATACAATGTATAATATAATAACTATATAATACAATTATATTACAATATATAATATAATAACTATATAATACAATTATATTACAATATATAATATAATAACTATATAATACAATTATATAATAATACAATACAATTAAAATATAAATTTATTTACAAAATATTCATTTTTTGTATCAAAGCGTGAAACTATATGAACTATTTCTTCAATTGCTTCTATCTCTATAAAATTGTATATTTCTACTAATTTTAATAAATGACAACCATAAACGAACGAAGTTTTTTAAATTTAAAATCATACCATTGCACAAGTGCGAGATGAAATAGTGATTTATTTGGTAGTATTACTTCTGTTATCAATAATGTCTAAATAAATAAAAAAGCATGTTAAATCAACTTCTACAATAATTTAAAGTTATGTTGTAATTAACATATACCTGTGCATAACAAGTTCCATTGTCAGACTGATATTTGAAAAGTTCTGCATCATCTATAGCAATAGCTATATTACTAAACCATGGTCGATTTTGGAATTTGTTTATTGCACGTAAAATATTTATATTTTTTAATGTAACGGAATCAAATATCTTTATTCGATAGTCTTCGACTGAAATAATATCTAACATATCGAAAAATAAGTCCAAACACTCAAGAAATTTGCAAAACCTTTTATCATATTTTCAGTTAAATCTGAATTCTTTTTTTGTTGTTTGAAAAATATAGAAGTTTCTAAAAGTTTAAATTCAAATAATTTTGAAGTATAGATCAAAGCGGTTGAAGTTTTGTGTAATTCCTCCATAACTTTTTGTTTAATTATTGCTTTATGCTGAATCTAAAACAAATAATTAGTATTTCAATATATTATAATTACATAAACAGATATAATAAAATATATTTACAGTTTGCATTATTTGCTTTTCTATATCTTTCTTATTACTGAGACGATATGGAGTTTTTACATAAGACTTGTGCAAACTTTCATATGTTTCAGTAGTATATCCATTAATTGTTCCGTATTCCCGAATTGCCCTATAAGAAGTCATATTACTTAAAATATATTTAAATTTTTTTAAAATATACTTAAAAATTTTTAAAATATACTTAAAATATACTTAAAATACACTTAAAATTTTTTAAAATATACTTAAAATTTTTTAAAATATACTTGAAATATACTTAAAAATTTTTAAAATGTACCTAAAATATACTTAAAATTTTTTAAAATATACTTAAAATTTCTTAAAATATACTTAAAGTATACTTAAAATAGACTTAAAACAAGTAATGATAAGTATATTTTAAGTATGTGTAAGTATATTTTAAGGGTAGGGTGCATCAAATCACGTGTTTATATGTAACCTATGGCAAAAAAAAACTGCGCAACATCTTCAAAATTTGCGAAACCTGAACGAAAATTTATTTATATATTGTCAATACTAATAGTTATCAAATCATATAGTTTTAGTGTAAGTTATTTATAAACTCTCTGGAAATCTTTTTTTGATCACATGATTTGGTATACCCTACCCTTAAGTATATTTTAAATATATTAAAAATTATATCATCTGAATTAAATATATTTTTAAGTATATTTTAAGTATATTTTTTACGTATATTTTTAAGTATATTTTTTAAGCATATTTTAAATATATTTTAAGTATATTTTAAGTATTTCAACATATATATTAAAATATACTTAAAATATATTTAAAATATGCTTAAAAAATATACTTAAAAATATACGTAAAAAATATACTTAAAATATACTTAAAAATATATTTAATTCATGTGACATAATTTTTAATATATTTAAAATATACTTAAAATATGCTTACACATACTTAAAATATATTTATCATTACCTGTTTTAAGTTTATTTTAAGTATATTTTAAGAAATTTTAAGTATATTTTAAAAAATTTTAAGTATATTTCAAGTATATTTTAAAAAATTTTAAATATATTTTAAGAAATTTTAAGTATATTTTAAGAAATTTTAAGTATATTTTAAGTATATTTTAAGTATATTTTAAAAAATTTTAAGTATATTTTAAAAAAATTTAAGTATATTTTAAGTATATGACTTCTTATAGGGTTGTATCAACGATGTGAAAAATCCATGAATGAAACTTTAGAAATTTCATTTTTGAATCTGATTTTTTTCAAAATAAAATGACAAATAGATCGGCCTAATCGTTAATCGTCTTCTGTATGATTATTAAAATAAGTTAGTATTATTGCTAAATATTTTAATATGATATATTAGAGATTAGAACCAGATTTATAAAATCTGGTTTCACCTAGATATCACGGGTGACCCGGTTTAAACTTTCGAAACTGGATCATCCGTATGATATTTTTATTTTTAATTATAATGATGTTTGTTAATCCGGTTTATATAATTTAAATAAAAGTTAACTCACATGTGATGCTCTGATTGGTTAATTTATTAATCAAAAACGGAATCAATTTTTTTAAAAAATATAAAAAATATATTTTTTAAAATTTAAACATTAAAATAATTAAACCTATTTTATCCGGATTGAATGTAATCCGAATCTTTATGACAATCACCCGGTTCGAAGCATAAACCGGATGAAACCAGGTAAAAATTTTTTTAGAAAATCATCCGTTTTCACCCGGATATCCGATTTTAAAGTCATCCGGATATCTGGATAGCTTATAGGGACCCAGTTCCAATCCCTATGATATATTAATATTACCTGAAATTTTTCTAGATCATTTTCTTTAAATATCTCTAATCTACTTAATATATACATTTCGTTCCATTTTACATAGACTTCCGAAAGATCATTACTTAATAAACTATCAACTACAAATACCATCACCTTCATTAAATCTCTATGCTCACTTGCAGTTAATCGGGCTATTGATTGTAACCCTTTTGAAAATATTTTTAAACTCAGATACCTTGGAATAGTTCCAATTCTCTTGTTTATTTTATCTATTGATAATCTTTCAAGTATTCCTTTAATGAATTCTATTTGATAGTGATATAGACCTAGATCCAAGTGATGTATTCTATCAGGTACAGTGGCTGCATAAATATTTAGATTTCTAGATTTAAATATATAAAGTTAGAATATATCCATAAAATATATAAATAAAAATATAAATAAAAATACAAATACTTACGGAATATTTCAAAAGTAATTTTCAATCAGTTTTAAACTTACTAAATGACCAGTATTATTGTTAAAATGTTCCATCATATTTTCATGGTTATGAAGTATTATTTGATCTTGCATTATATTTATCAAATCATTCTTTTGAACTAAACAAAAATAACAAAGAAAATTTGAACTGGCGGATTTATAAGTTAATGAATATGTGCATACTTCTGGCCAATCGCCAATTATAGTAGATATTTTCAGAAAAAACCAGATAATTCTGTTATTAATTTTGTAATTGATTCCATTTTCATTTTCAAATAGAGGATCTAATAAGAATTTTAAAGATTTATGAAAAGTTTCACAAACTAATTTTTTAAATTTAGGAGATGTCTTTTCTTTCTCATTTTTAGCAAATAAAATCGGAAAATATCCTAATAATTGTTTAGCATCTTCCTTATTTCTTCTCCATGTAGGAATATTTCCAAGAGATATGTAAATAGGATATAATGAACTTTTTCCTAATGTGTCTGTTGTAGTTGCATCTGAATAAAGAATAAGGGACAAAATATATGTTGAAGATGGAATTGAAGCTTCCGCATATTTCCACCAATTTCCAGAATTTTGTTCTGCATATGATTTTTCCCCTTGATGCTGATATAAATAAGAAGATTAATAAAACTCTATAAATATTTAAAATAAGACGGAATTTAATATATATTTACTTTTTTATTTTCATATTTAAATATAAAATGTTGAAGTATTTCAGGATTTGATAAAAGAATTTCAATACAATTTTTAATTGGACGATAATTAATAAAATACTCTCGATTATTATACACGAGTATACAATATTTAGAATATGATAATTGTGATATGTTCATTTTGTCCATGAACTTTCAACCCCAACTTTCGACCGACCGACTCTTTCCTGAAAATTCGAAAACACAAAAATAACGAAAAAATTATATTTTTTCTTTTACACGATATAACATTAACAAGAGTTTATTAAGTTTCCTTTACATACACCGTTGGGTTAATAGATATATTTTATTAACCTAGAAATAAATATGACACGCAAAAACAAAAAAGTGAAACCAAGAACTATCAGCGAAAATGAGAAAAAGCTGGCAGAAAAATGGGAAAAAACACAAAAATCATTACAAGAACTAAAACAGAAGATATTAAAAGAAAAGGAAGAAAAGAAAAAGGGAAAAGAGATAATACGTTCGGACGCCGAACCGCAAACTGCAACTTATCACATACTAAACACTGCCCACCCACCCATCCCTCAACACATAGTCCAGAACTGTAAACAAGATAACTGGACAACTTCTTTCGCGCCCTACACAGGAAACGAAGAACATTACTTATCTGCCAACGACCTATTTGATACAGAAGACGAATACGACCAAGAAACTTCCTTAAACTCAGACCTGGAGATGTCTGACCGAGAAACTTCCACAAACTCAAACTTGGAGATTTCTGACTATGAAAGCTTAGAATACGAAAACTATGGAGAATCAAGTTCTAAACAAGAACAATATACATCTAATACACACTTACAACCGTTTACACCACCACCTACAATTCCCAATGAAGATTATGAAATGAGTTCTGACTCAAAAGAAAAACAATATACAAACTACGACTACTTAGAACCACTTTCACCACCACCCACTATTTCTAATGACGATCACGAAATTAATTTTNAAAATAACGAAAAAATTATATTTTTTCTTTTACACGATATAACATTAACAAGAGTTTATTAAGTTTCCTTTACATACACCGTTGGGTTAATAGATATATTTTATTAACCTAGAAATAAATATGACACGCAAAAACAAAAAAGTGAAACCAAGAACTATCAGCGAAAATGAGAAAAAGCTGGCAGAAAAATGGGAAAAAACACAAAAATCATTACAAGAACTAAAACAGAAGATATTAAAAGAAAAGGAAGAAAAGAAAAAGGGAAAAGAGATAATACGTTCGGACGCCGAACCGCAAACTGCAACTTATCACATACTAAACACTGCCCACCCACCCATCCCTCAACACATAGTCCAGAACTGTAAACAAGATAACTGGACAACTTCTTTCGCGCCCTACACAGGAAACGAAGAACATTACTTATCTGCCAACGACCTATTTGATACAGAAGACGAATACGACCAAGAAACTTCCTTAAACTCAGACCTGGAGATGTCTGACCGAGAAACTTCCACAAACTCAAACTTGGAGATTTCTGACTATGAAAGCTTAGAATACGAAAACTATGGAGAATCAAGTTCTAAACAAGAACAATATACATCTAATACACACTTACAACCGTTTACACCACCACCTACAATTCCCAATGAAGATTATGAAATGAGTTCTGACTCAAAAGAAAAACAATATACAAACTACGACTACTTAGAACCACTTTCACCACCACCCACTATTTCTAATGACGATCACGAAATTAATTTTAGGAAAAAAAATACTGAGGCAGTTGAGAATTCAATGGAGATCGACAATGCAAATTGGTTACACAAACCCCTTACACATGCTAAATTAAAATCGGCGCAACCTATAAATAGACCTGTGCTACCACAAAGGTTACATACTCCAGATAAGGATCAAGAGTTACCTTACACGCATTCAAGTCACGAAAATACAGGTTTAAAACAACAACTCCAAGAATTTTACTCAGCCTTGTCATCTAATAACAACTTAATAGAGTGGATAACTAATATCAACCTTGCGAAACTAGATAGACCAACATGGACGTGGCCTCTTGCTTCGATTTGGAATTTAGACCATCAACCAAAATACTGTTTTTTCACATCATTTAATAAACACAACAAACCGAATCACCAAATAGAATTCGAAACCTTAAACCTAAAATACATCAACAAATATAATACTGCTCACGAAGAACTGAAGCAAAAAATTCCGTCTACAATACTACGACGTCAGGTTAATGATCTGGTGAAATATGAAATAGCCTTAAAATACTATTTTGCTAAGGCTGGACCACCTCTCAATGTTTATCAAAATAAAAAGACGTTGCGAAATATATGTTATTTTCTTAGGATACCTAAAGAACAAATTAACCTATCCGAAGTTTTTAAAGCTTTAAAAGAATATTGCGTAAAAAACAAACTGATAGTGCAAAAGCCATCCCTACCTAAACGATATCAAGACATTAAGGATGATCATATACGCAAACTCCTCCCTATTAAATCTCGTTCAGAAGTATCTCACATTATGCGCATTTTACGAGACACATACACTTTCGGAAGGTGGCTTCCGTCAGCATATATATCCTTCACCAGACATAAAATCAAGAAACCTCCGCTCCCAGAAGATTATAACAAATTGGAATTTGGCCTAGATAGGCTATTCCCAATTCCGCAATTCGAGAATTCTAGTAAAAGACACGTGTATATTGGACAAGCAAAACGGTGCCTCCGAGAGAAATATTTCGTTGGAAAACGATTCCCAAGAAGCTTTTTTACTCTGCAAGACGGAACTATAACAATCAAAACTAATCTACCAAGTGAAATGGATATAGCCAACAAAACCGCTGGAACCGTATTCCCCGTTCAAAAAAAAGAGTTAATACCAGAGCTTATGAAATTAAGAAAATATTATCATTTCGACAGGATTCCCACGCATTGGATTATTAAAAGAAAACCTCTACCAAGTCTAGCCTCGGTTATAAGAGAAATCAAGACTTTTTTACCAAACAACATCAAAGTTCCAATTGAATCCCTCGCAGAAACCAAGGAGACCGTAAAAATTCTCCGAAAATTTTATATTTTCAAACATTTAAATGATACTTTTTTTACAAGCTTTCACGATATTAATTTTGACATACTTGATGAGTACAAACCAGTTCAATGCAAAAAAAAGAATACAAAATATAAAAGTAAATTACCTAATCCAGCTGACTTTTATGATTTTTAGATAAATTTTTTTTTNAAAAAAAAAAAAAAAAAAAAAATGAACTTTCAACCCCACCGAACTCTCTCCTGAAATTTTCAAAATTTTAAAAAAATAGCAAAAAATTTACAAAAATATAGCAGAATTTATAGGAATAAAACTTGATAAAAACATAAAAAATAGTACAAACAAAAGACCAAACAGTTCGGTGCTCCCTTCTTTCGTACTATATCTTAAAGATCAATATAACAAAGTGTTTAAAACACCAATAAACAAAACTACAACGCGTCTCCCATACGCGTCCAACTACCCGCAAGCATGGATTTTTACAAATACTCAAATAACTCAATATACCGACTTGAAAGCAACTTTACTTCAACAACCAGAAGACTTCTATAAGTTTACAATAGTCCCTCAGACAGCTCCCGGGTCGCCTGCAACTCACACCTTAAAACACTACAGTTTTGTTTCGATACCAAGAGATAAAAGAGTAGAAAAATATGAAAATCTATTTAAGATACGACGTGGTTACCTCTCTACTATAGAACTGCAACAAAGTTTTGAGAAACTAGACGCAGACGACTCAACACCTATACCTATGTGGACAAAAGAAAAGTCCCAAGAAATAAAAAAGATCGCTGACAATCTACATAAATAAAATAATGGGGCAAAAGGCAAAAGTCAATTTGACCCCGAATTTGATCAACAAGACTTATACATGACTGATAGCCATGTGATTTCTGATTCAGAAAAGTCACACGATACAGATAATGATACAACAGCAACCAATCATAAAAAGTCCAAAGTTACAATAGTTATTGACAATAACATAAAAGACAGTAATACAAAAAATAAGGAAATTGACCTCAATCTAATAGACATAGAAGTAAATCCAAACGACACTCAAGAATACTCAAATCCAAATGTCGGGGTGATTGCGGACTCCACGCATAATCCCTATAATAAATCCTATCTAGTGCCTCCGGTACCAGAAACTAACCTTACTTACGAAAACATTAAAGCTTATTTTTCGACTACTGAGAGAATTATTAACTTGATAAAGTTACTTTACAACAGAGCAGAAGTAGGAACAAAAATTGACGTAAACTTTCACAACTTCATCCTAGCAGGCAATCAACTCGAAATATTAAACACATATAACTCTGAAAATATTGCTTTAGAACAAGCCATAGAAGAAAAATGGACAGAATCTATCGCTAAACAAATAGAGGCACAACAGAAAGAAGACAGGGTTGACGAACTGCCTCCAAGGGTAATATACCGAATCATAGAGAAGAACCGAAATTACATAGCTAGCGAATTTCTACTATCTACAAACTTCAAGTTTTTGAGGGACGAAGCTATAGCCAGAACTTATATCAAAATTTTTCGCCTCATCTNGTCCAAAGTTACAATAGTTATTGACAATAATATAAAAGACAGTAATACAAAAAATAAGGAAATTGACCTCAATCTAATAGACATAGAAGTAAATCCAAACGACACTCAAGAATACTCAAATCCAAATGTCGGGGTGATTGCGGACTCCACGCATAACCCCTACAATAGATCTTATCTAGTGCCTCCGGTGCCAGAAGCCAACCTTACTTACGAAAACATTAAAGCTCATTTTTCGACTACTGAGAGAATTATTAACTTGATAAAGTTACTTTACAACAGAGCAGAAGTAGGAACAAAAATTGACGTAAACTTTCACAACTTCATCCTAGCAGGCAATCAACTCGAAATATTAAACACATATAACTCTGAAAATATTGCTTTAGAACAAGCCATAGAAGAAAAATGGACAGAATCTATCGCTAAACAAATAGAGGCACAACAGAAAGAAGACAGGGTTGACGAACTGCCTCCAAGGGTAATATACCGAATCATAGAGAAGAACCGAAATTACATAGCTAGCGAATTTCTACTATCTACAAACTTCAAGTTTTTGAGGGACGAAGCTATAGCCAGAACTTATATCAAAATTTTTCGCCTCATCTTCGTAAATAGACCTAGACCATCTAAAGATCAAGTTGACTTTGACAAATTACGAAACTTTTGCACTAAAGAATTAAGAGCAGACCTGCCATCTCTTCCAACACAACCTAAGGGGCTATCACAATCAATACTGGACGAACTACCTAAATCACTCCTGGCTTGCAAACCAACCGAAATTGGGAAGATGAAACGAGTGCTTATAGGATATTATCAAATAGAAGAGGGAAACCTCAACGAGAATTACGCTGTACACAAAATCGAACTTCCTTCAAATTCTGCAATGGTAACACAATCTCTACGAACGGATAAAAGAGAGGATTTATTTCTCCCAATCACCACAGAAGAACAATATAGAAACATCAGCAAATATCGGGACGCATTAGCAAAATTCTATATTATCAAAGGAAGATTACCAACTTCCTACTTCAAAATACCTGGAAAGATAATAGTATGCGAACGCTTACCAAAAGATTATAATGAATTTCCAGAAACATATACAAAATACTTTCCATGGAACAATGGAATCACTCACGACATATCTTTCACAGATCTGATTGGCCAACTCAAAAAAACTTATTACTTTTACAGAATTCCTAACAGCTAGTTCTATCAAAAGAAGGAACTCCCAGGGAAGATACACCTCTCAAAAATAAATTTACTTTTCCAGTGATCACCACTACGGTCGCCAGAGACTTACTAAAAGAACTTCATAAAGAGTATATAATAAATTTTCCCTTATCAACAAGCTGAATAGACTATACAAAAAATCAAAGAATCCCACTTTCAACAGACGATTACGCAGAGGTAAACAGAGTCGCAAGAACAGAGTATCCCTGTTTCAAAACTAATATTTCAGCAAACAATAAATTAGCGAGGATATACTACAAGTTTTATCAAATCCCTTCAAACTGGTTCAAAGAAAATGTAACACCAGAAGAGCGCGAAAGAACAGACAATAGAACACTATTACCATCAGTAGAGGAGATGCAACAACAGATAATAAACGATATGAGAGGAGATGAACTAGAGGTTCCACTCAAAAACTGGACAGATTTCCACTTATTGAGACAATACTTGAAAACGATGTATAAATTTGACAGAATTCCACCAAGTTTCTTCAACTACGACTCAGCAGTGCCGAGTAGTGCTCCTAACCCTACGGGATTTTGGAACTTTTAAAGTTACCTGATAAAGCCTTATACAAAACTCTTCAGTACACAAGTGCGTGCGGTACCAAAAGTACTGGAGAGTCACACGGTACCAGTGAAATTAATTCTATTTTTGAACAACAATATAATAATTATTATTCCAAAAAAAAATATATAAAAATACAAAAAAATTTTAAAATAAAAAAACAGAAAAAAAAACACTTCACGCATGATAACACCAATATTCAATATAAAAAAAAAAGTAATAATAAGGGAATAAAAAATGCGAAAAATGTGAAATCAAGGGGGACAAATAATTTTCAAGCAAGGGAATACAAGGAATCCAATAAAGGGGGCTACGGCCCAAATACCCCACAAAGTATTACAGGTTGGGACTCCTTCGAGAATAGTTGCAACAGTCAAGACATCGACATTGATGAGCTATTTGATACCATACAAAGCGAGCAATTACTTAAGGAAAATAATAATCTTACGTCTGAAATTTCAAATGAGTTAGCATTAAATAATGAACTTAGCGAAACAGGCTCTCAGAATAGTTACCCCTCCATGGAAACAGACAACACGACGGCAAGTGACTCTTCAACAAAAAATGACGTATGGAATCTAGTTACACAAAATATCAATGGCCTGAATGGGATTGTTAAACAAAAAGCATGGTGGGATTACTGCATAGAAAAAAAATTAGATATTATCCTATTAACAGAAACATGACTAAAAGAAAATAAAACTAAACATACCTTCCTGGAACACAAGATACATGCTAAACAGAATAATACAACGCATTACGAGTGCTTTTGGGCCTCAAATACATCAGGATCAAGAGAATCAGGAGTAGGGTTCATGATACAGCAGGATTTAGCCAAACACGTCTACAGAATAGATCGCTTCCAGGATAGAGGGGTGTCGCTTTACCTGTCTTTTAAGGAAAGAATGACATTACACTTAATAGGTATATACGAATACGCAAACAGAGCTGAAAGGATAAAAAAAAGGAAAGACTTGCTAATATGTGTTAACAAACAAATAGACAAGGCAAATAGAAAAAGCTACACTACTATAATTATGGGAGATTTTAATAGAGTCCAGAACCCGAAACTTGATAAAATAAACTCAGTATTAAGAGGCACTGAAACAAATCTACTAAAAACCATAATCGATAGGGGATATAAAGATTGCTATAGATTAGTAAAGGGAATACAAAAGGATATCAGTCAGTGGTCATGTCAGATTACATGTAAATCACTAATTAAAATTTTTGTGTAACATAAAATGACAAAAGTCCGTTCTAATGCAATTTGATTTTTTCACTTGTAATATACGTACGAAGCTTAATGAACTTTCGTTCTAGAGAACTTTACCTACATTTTCAAATGCTTTTCTTTACTATATATTACTTTTATAAAAACTTATATTAGTTTTCTTTTACTGTATTTTTTTTACTCTAACCCGAGATGCAAGTTTGTATGAAAATGATTCATCATCTTAAGTACTTAATTATATGTATTTTTTTATCCTCAATCGAAATCATTAGGGACCCAAAGACAGTTGTAATAGTAAATTTTGTAACAAATTAATAATTTTTATTTTATATTATTAATATTATTGTAATACTTTATTAATTAATAAAATAATATTATTATAACAACCATATTTTTTATTTCTAATTATTAACTATTATATCTATTTATTTTTATGGTTATTCCACCATTCTCGTACCTTTTTTACGGTCCAAATTTCTAATAATTGTTCGCGAACAGCAGCAATAGCATTATCTAGGAGTTTATCTTTGTATACTTTCAGTGCAGAAAGTATTTCCGTTTCATCTTTAGTAGTTTGACGCTTAGTTCCTGTTTTTCTTTTTTTTGATTGAGGCTCGATTATATTATGTGTAGATAGTTCGTCCAAATCTAATTGTCTTTTATTAGAATTTTCGGCTACTTCCTTTTGTACAGATTCAGTAGAATTTATCAAAGGTTGGTTTGCAATTCTTGTTCTCTTTTCAACCTCAC
>PQFF01000282.1:73994-140101 GCA_003547095.1 Diversispora epigaea | reverse complement strand
AATATCTTAGTAAAAAATCGCTCCCTGTCTTATAAATAGTGATCAAAGTCAAAAAAATTGATTTTTTTAGGCGTAAATTTCTGTAGGTCCCGTAAATTTTCTGTAAATTTACGCCCCGAAAAGTTTTCTGATGTATATTAATAATTTCATTAAAAAATATTTTTAAAATATCAAAAACATACTTAATTTATATTTTATATGTATTAATAATTTCATTAAAATCATATTAAAAAATATTTAAAAAATACTTAATTTATATTTAAAATCATATTAAAAGATATTTATAAAATATTAAAAATATATCTAATAAACTATTAAAAAAATATTTAAAATGACATTAAAATATACTTAATTTATATTTTATATATATTAATAATTTCATTAAAATCATATTAAAAAATATTTAAAAAATACTTAATTTATGTTTAAAATTATATTAAAAGATATTTATAAAATACTAAAAATATATCTAATAAATTATTAAAAAATATTTAAAATGATATTAAAATATATTTAATTTATATTTTATATGTATTAATAATTTATTAAAGAATATTTTAAAAATACTTAATTAATATTTAAAATTATATTAAAAGATATTTATAAAATACTAAAAATATATCTAAAAAATTATTATTAAAATTAAAAAAATATCTAAAATGACATTAAAATATACTTAATTTATATTTTATATGTATTAATAATTTATTAAAGAATATTTAAAAATACTTAATTAATATTTAAAATTATATTAAAAGATATTTATAAAATACTAAAAATATATCTAAAAAATTATTATTAAAATTAAAAAAATATCTAAAATGACATTAAATTATACTTAAAATATATTTAAAATATACTTTTATCATATAATTAAATTGATAAATTTAAGTACATTTTAAATATATTTTGAATATATTATTATATACTTAAAATATACTTACTCATTACCTAGATTAAGTATGTTTAAAATAAATATTAATTATATTTTAAGTATATTTTGAATATATTTTAATGTAATTTTAAATACGATAGGTTTTATACTTAAATATACTTAAAATATATTTAAAATATCATTAAAATATACTTAAAATATTACTAAAATATACTTATTTTTAAGTATATTTTAAGTATATATATTTCTTATAGGGTAAGAGGTAAATAAAAAAAATTTTTTGTGTAATAGATTATCAGTCAATTTTTATAATCAGCTGATATGAATTTCATAAGAATAATAATTTTTGAAAGAGTTCGAAATATTTAGTAAATAAACAAGATTATTTTATATTACAAAATAAAAAATATTTTTTATTTAATTAAAAATTTCTGCAAATTTTTGCGAAAATTTACGGAAATTTGCGCAAGTTTTTCGAAAATTTTTAAAGTGAAAATTTCTGCAAATTTTATGCGAAAATCTTTTGGAAATTTTCACTTTAAAACTTTTCGAAAAAATTGCAGAAAATTTTCGCCTTTTAAAATTTCCTGATAATATAAAGAAAGTCTACTTAACTAAATAAATATAAACCCAAAAATAAAAAAAAAAATAAAAATAAAACCTTATAACTGACATATAAACCTGTAGTTGAACTGCGATTTAAAACCATAGTTCAGTTTGACTTGAGAGTTCAACTGATGACTTTTAACTGAATTGAACCAAGTCGAACTGATAACATCCTTAGTTATATTTCTTCAAATGTAATGATTACAATGTAATTCTTAGAAACAAATTTATAGAAAAAGTAGTTCTGGAGAACAAAATTTAAAGCTACAAAAAAAACAAATCAGAAATTAGAAAATTATTTGAAAAAGAAATCTTTTTCAAGATAAATGTAGATAAGTAAATCTAAGAGGTCATTCTTTTAGACAGATATTACTGGTCAAAAATTTACAAATACTACACTATATATGTAGTTAAAACTAATTTGGTTTTGACTCAACTCTTAAAATTTCAATTTTTAATTGCGTTTGACTCAATTAATTGTGTCAGTTACTAGTAAAAATTAAAATTTGTTTTGACTCAACTCCAATTTTTCTTAATTTTAATTGTGTTTAACTCAATTCAATAGTTTTAACAACATGTATATACTATACATATCAGATACCAGATAAGTATATTATCTGTACTTAATTTCATATACTTATTGGCAGTGTTGTATATTTTAACTGTTTGCCAGTTTTTTTGTTATTCTAGATAATGTCTGACGATTTTTCACATATTGTATAGTATCACTAATAAAATGAAAACTATAAAAATATATGTAAAATTAATAAATTTCAAGATATTGATGTTTATATATTGTGTAACATGTCCACTTTGTGTTCAAGTGCTTATCTGATACCTGATAGGTGTGAAAAATGTTTTTATATATATCAGATACTTGATAAGTGTTGCAATAGTAATAGAATTTGCATTTGTCAAACATTTTTCACTAACACTTGAATTCAAATCCAATCTGAATCATTATAATTATTATATAAAGTTACTATTTCATTATAAATTGGTATTTGAGAAAGATATATGATTTATCCTATGGTTACATATAAAGCATTTTTTTCAATTTTCACTTTATCACTTTGAAGTATCACTTAGTCCAACTATAGAAATTTTTAAATGTAGTAGAAAATTATTTTAAATCACAATTTATCTTGATTTGTGATTTAAGGTATAAATTTTATTATATATTTTTTTTATTGCCTCAAAGTCTTTTCAATATTTTATTCTATTTTTTTTTCAACTTTGAGATACTACTATTTCTAAATAATCATTGATAACTTTATCTAAAATGTTATTTAATCTTGATAATTTTCTTCCAATTTGTATTTGAGGATTATTGTTCACTTCTTTTAATAAAGATCGAACACTTTCAATTATATTCCAAGGTAAGTGATGACAGGCTGGTTTCTCCTTGTGTTCCATAATTTCCTAAAAAGAGATGTGTAAGGAGGAAAATAATTTTACCATTACATATCTTTTCCATTAATTCTAAAACAGTTGTTGCAGTATTTGATAATTGATCAAAATCTATTAATATTTTGATATTCTGATATGAACCTTTTGTCTTTTTTTTTAAAAAAAATAATAAATTGATGATATTAGAATTGATATTTAAAAGATGATAATAATAATTAAAGATAAATCAATTTGAATATTTTTTTACCCTTTTCAGTAAATTCCCGTCCTAATTCAAGTCTAGCCATTGCAAGAGTGTAAGGCTTCTTTAATTCATTCAATGCAATTAATCCTGTGGAAGCATCATCTAAATAAATTAATTAAATAAATAAATTAATAAAATAAATAAAATTAAATAAATAAATTAATTCAATGCTTTTCTCGAATGAAATGAAAATTAAAGAATTTAATTAATTAATAAATAATAAATGAATAATAAAATAATAAAATGAATAAATTACTTACTCGATTACCATAATTGAGTGAAAGAAGTGCAAAATGAAACCAAGTATGTGAGGTGGAATTACTTGTTCTAACGCGTCAATGGCTGAGATGCTAAATCAGTCATGGCTTTTTGAAAATTATCAAATGCTAAACTACTCTTTCTATTTTCTTGGCCTATTGATATATAATACGCGCAGCTACATAAATAAATAAATAAGAATGAATAATTAAATTCTAACTCTAAATTCTTTACAATATTTTTTCAGATATTAAAAAGGCAATGAATGTATTGTCGCGGTCTGCGCAGAATAATATGAAAGTTACGTAAATCAGTCTCAACAAATTTAGGATAACCACACGATAATTCAATGTGTAACTAACGCACTTTCTCTTGTGCACAATATCACGAAGCAGGCAATCAGTCGATCTAAACCTGCTTACTAACACTCTTAGACAATGCAATTTCGTGTATTATCTGAAGGTACGATGAGTAAGTGGAGTAAAAGTGTCTTTACTAACTTCTTCGTACACTGCCAAAATTTGATAGACTCTTGAAGTAACTTACAAAGAAACAAAAAAAAGGTAGTTTATTTAAAGTATTAAAGGTTTATTGCAAGGTATAACAATAGAGATATATTACTGCTTTGGCGTATCTTATCCCTATTGCTATGCAAAAGTTTATTTTATTACAGGATATTTTTAGAATTATTAGGTCACTATGGGATCATTTATTATTAGAATTTATTAGCTATTCACAAAAATTATTTATTATTATTAATCAAAGAAAAGTTTGTTACAAAGAAATTATTTAGAAANAACGCGTCAATGGCTGAGATGCTAAATCAGTCATGGCTTTTTGAAAATTATCAAATGCTAAACTACTCTTTCTATTTTCTTGGCCTATTGATATATAATACGCGCAGCTACATAAATAAATAAATAAGAATGAATAATTAAATTCTAACTCTAAATTCTTTACAATATTTTTTCAGATATTAAAAAGGCAATGAATGTATTGTCGCGGTCTGCGCAGAATAATATGAAAGTTACGTAAATCAGTCTCAACAAATTTAGGATAACCACACGATAATTCAATGTGTAACTAACGCACTTTCTCTTGTGCACAATATCACGAAGCAGGCAATCAGTCGATCTAAACCTGCTTACTAACACTCTTAGACAATGCAATTTCGTGTATTATCTGAAGGTACGATGAGTAAGTGGAGTAAAAGTGTCTTTACTAACTTCTTCGTACACTGCCAAAATTTGATAGACTCTTGAAGTAACTTACAAAGAAACAAAAAAAAGGTAGTTTATTTAAAGTATTAAAGGTTTATTGCAAGGTATAACAATAGAGATATATTACTGCTTTGGCGTATCTTATCCCTATTGCTATGCAAAAGTTTATTTTATTACAGGATATTTTTAGAATTATTAGGTCACTATGGGATCATTTATTATTAGAATTTATTAGCTATTCACAAAAATTATTTATTATTATTAATCAAAGAAAAGTTTGTTACAAAGAAATTATTTAGAAATTTATTTATTATTACTAATTATCAAAAAAATTATTTTTACTATTCTTTATTTTATTATTTTTAAAGTATTTCGGAACTATTATTATTATTAAGAATGTAAGAAATTTATTTAGAATTTTTAAGTACAAATGAATAAAGAAGAATGTTTTTCGCAAGAAGGAATCTCTTGTTCTTCCTAACCGCAGCTTCTTTTATAATTCTTCCGTTGTTTACCTTTACCTCGGGTTGCCACCTATGCTCTGTTACTTGGAGGTTGTATGGGGTGAATAATCACCTTTGTACTTCACCCAGGTGGTGGCACATATTCTGCCCCTCTGTCCGCCACCTTCAGTGGTCTCGGTCGTTTCCGTGTCACCACAGTATGCATAGTGAAATGTATTACCTGTACGTTTATGCGGGGTAAAATATAAAATAAATTCGTTTCGTCATCCGTGATCATAGACACGATATTGAGTGCCATTTGATGATTTAGCCGATCACATCTATACCGATTACATCGCCTTTACCAAAAACAAAGAATCAAATCTCAATCTTTAAAGTTTTTCTCTCAAGCGATGTCTGAACACGGAATTCACGAACCATACGCTGGCTACGACGGTAAGTTCTATAATTTGCAATCTACATTAAATTTCATTCAGTTCTCAACCCATTCTTCAACTTAGCTCTCGTCACGTATTTGAGATCACAAACAAATAAGTCATATAAAGGATTTCTGGATCTGAACCGCAACGTCATAATTGGACTTTTGCCTTCGAATCCGATTTGGATCGATCTTGATAACGCCTGGTCAAGCCGTTTTCTGGACGAAGCAAAAATGTTAGATCAAGGTACTTTTGCCGAGTTGAAAAAAAAGGTGCGTTTTTATTTTGCAAAAGGAGGCAACTTCTAGTAGACTCCCTGGGTTTACTTAGGAGAATTACTGTTTTTGACAGCTTGGTACCCACTCCAAGTCCTCAATTCAGGCGCCCTAACTTTGTTGTTGGTAAAGGTCTGCTGGTTCCGGTGAAGGAACTGGTTATGAACCTTCTTTTATCATTAAATAAAAAAAGTTGATGCACTACTAACATCGTCTCTCCCTACAGGTAAATTTGGAACGTAACGAAAACCGATTGCAATTCTTTTGGGAAGGAGTAATTCGGGACTATAAAAAAGTAAGTAATTTTTTTTAACCACTATAAAAAAAATAAGTAATAATATTGTAAATAATTCATTAACTAAATTTTTTACTTTAGATTTCAGTGAAAATCAAATTAAAGGAGTTTGCGTACAAGATAATTTTTCTCGAGAGTCCTGAATGTATTCCGGAGGAGTTTAATCCTCAAAATTTATATCTTTGTGGAATCTGCCAGAATGAAATATTACCACAACTTATAAAAGCAATCACTATCTTACCATGCGGACACTTATTCCATCGAGATTGTATTGAACGTGACCAAAAATTTTCCAACCCATATTGTCCGCTTTGTCCAAAAGAACAAGGCATTGAAAATTATGACTATAATCATTACCATAACGATAGCGTGAATGATAACGGTTTTGGTGATGGCTCTGATAATGGTACCGGGGACTCTGATAATGGTGCTGGGAATGGTACTAGTAGCGGTTCAAGTAATGGTGCTGGTAGTTCTGGTACTGTTGAGAACAATGATAACAGTTCTGATAATGATGCCAGGAACGGTACTGTTGAGAACAATGATAACAGTTCTGATAATGATGCCGGGAACGGTACTGGTAATGGTTTAGGTAATGGTGCTGGTAATGGTACTGATTCCGGCTTTGGTGTTGATACTGACCCCCATCCTCCTCGTCGTCCACGTCATCCACGTCATCGGAGTTATGTTCGTGATAGTAGCTATCATCCTCGTAGAGTTCCGATTCATAATCCTTACTACAATCACGACCACGTTAATGATGCTCCTGTTGTTAACAATCATCACGAGAACGATGATAATAACCACACCATGATGGATAGTGGCAATTTGGATATTTTAGAACCCGATAACCATTGTGAAGATATAAACAATGAAGGTTATGAAGATATAAACAATGAGGGTTTTGAAGATATAAACAATGAAGGTTATGAGGATATAAACAATGAAGGTGTAAGTAGTTTTATAGCCTTATTTACCATACCTATCAACACTTTTATAACTAGATTTTAAATTATAGGAATCGAGCCTCCAGTCACGGGGTATCAAACGTTTCCCTGAGACTTCCGAAGGATTGTACCTGTTGCTAAACGTCTACACGTATCAATATATAATAAGATTGCTTCCCGGTTGTCCAAGGAAATTTCAAAAAATGAGTTAGACCATATAATAAAACGTATGGAAAAAAATAGTCGATTTTTAGAGTTTCCCGATTTGTCGGATCTTACTTTCTCTACCGATAATACAAATCGGAAAACACTTTTAGACGCGGTTGATAGTTTTTTCCCAACGTTATCACCAATTGTGGACAGCACTAGTGCTACTGCAGCTATCACATCCTTGGATCGTCAACTCATGTCAGGAAAAGTGATTATTTTCGTTACCGAAGAAACACGTTTAAAAGCATCCTATCTTTATAACTATGTGTATCGTGAATGTGCTAAGCTCGCGCTGGCATCTACACCGGTATCTGGAAGAAGAAAAAAACGAAAGGCTATTCTCAATTTTATAACGGAGAAAATGGAAGGGGGAAATATAAACTCCCAGAAAAAACGAGAATACCGAATGCATCGGTCTGCATTATGTCTCCGATATCTTTTACAGTATATCGATCAAAAGGTATTATCACGGATAGGTATAACAGTGACACATCTCGGCAGCATAAGTAATGAAGAATTGAAAGCATTGATTACCGAAGCTTTTAGCGCGAAGGCGGCAGAACGCATGATTAAATGGTTATGTTTAACCAGCAATGGAAAAATTCCTGATGTCCTTTTACAGGGAACAATATATTATCAGGAGGATAACGAAATAGATGGTATTGAACCCCTAGATCCAGACTAACTCACTAATTTCGTGATGTAATTCGGGTTCAATTTTTCTACTGGAAATTAGCGAAACTGTTAACTCACGCCGTTTTGCCATAATATAATATTACAAAAATTTGTTTTTCTTAGTGTAACTTTTTATTCGTTACGAAAATAAAAACTACTTTAGATTCATGAGTATAACAAATTCGTTAACCCGAATTGAATCAATTCTATACCACATAGTTTTAGGAATTTTTTTTATTCTCGACATAACCAGAAGAAATTGTAATTCCTTATTTACATAGTTTGAATTTGTCATTGTATTTATCTCTAGCCCTATTAATTTTGATTAAGGTGAGTACAGAAAAAAGATTTTTAGAATGTTTAATAAGCAATCATTTTTCCTTCAATATTGTGAGTTGTGGGATGCCTGCTAAGCTTATGACAATGACCTACAGGAATTACAGAATGGGTTATTGTGAACAATCTTTTAAATCTAGTGGACCAATCTATTTATATTACAGGAAAGAAATCTTTTTTTTTAAAATAATGAACGTATTTGTCTCAAAGTATAGTATAGATTTTATTTAAATTAATATTTTTTTATTAAAATCATTTATTCCACAATTTTGATTGTCCAAATTAATAAATTTTATGTAGGCTGCAGTGATTGCTTGGTGAAATAAAATAAATGCAATTGTCATTCGTGATAGACATGATCAGATATATGTACGATACACCAAACTACTCTATTAAATGGCATCATTTATTTGTGCGAAATATCTTAAAAATAATATGTAATTACCTAGTTTTATTATAAAAGATAATAAATAATAAATTTTTGTATTATTACAATTATTGTTGAGTCAATTTTCTCTAAACTTAAATTTGTTAAATATATCCTTTCTCTACAATTAATTAAATTGTATCAAAAATGAAACTTTTTGCATCTTAGTTTGAGTGCCATCTGATCCATTTGATGATTTTAGCCAATCACATCTTCATCTTTACTCATTTTAAGAATCAAATCTGTCTTTAAGTTTTTCTTACAAACGATTTCTGAACATGGAATTCACGAACCATACGCTGGTTACAACAGCAAGTTCTATAACTTGCAATCTACATTAAATTTCATTCAGCTCTCGATCCATTTTCAACTTAGCTGAGATTTCAAATAAATAAGTCATATAGAGGATTTCTGAAGCCAAACCACAACGTCATAGTTGATAATGCCCTGGTCAAGTCATCTTCTGGAAGGAGCAAAAAGGTCAGATCAAGATACTTTTGCTGAGTTGAACAAAAAGGTGCGTTTCTTATTTTGCAAAAGGAAGGCAACTTCTAGTCGACTCCCCAGGTTTACTTAGGAGAATTACTGTGTTTGACATCTTGGTACCCACTCCAAGTCCTCAATTCAGGCGCCTAGCTTTGTTGTTGATAAAGGTCTGCTGGTTCCAGGAAAGGAACTGGTTATGAACCTTCTTTTATCACTAAATAAAAAAAGTTGATGCACCGCTAACATCGTCTCTTCCTACAGGTAAATTTGGGATGTAGCGAAAATCGTCTGCAATCTTTTTGGGAAAGAGTAATTCGGGANTACAAACGATTTCTGAACATGGAATTCACGAACCATACGCTGGTTACAACAGCAAGTTCTATAACTTGCAATCTACATTAAATTTCATTCAGCTCTCGATCCATTTTCAACTTAGCTGAGATTTCAAATAAATAAGTCATATAGAGGATTTCTGAAGCCAAACCACAACGTCATAGTTGATAATGCCCTGGTCAAGTCATCTTCTGGAAGGAGCAAAAAGGTCAGATCAAGATACTTTTGCTGAGTTGAACAAAAAGGTGCGTTTCTTATTTTGCAAAAGGAAGGCAACTTCTAGTCGACTCCCCAGGTTTACTTAGGAGAATTACTGTGTTTGACATCTTGGTACCCACTCCAAGTCCTCAATTCAGGCGCCTAGCTTTGTTGTTGATAAAGGTCTGCTGGTTCCAGGAAAGGAACTGGTTATGAACCTTCTTTTATCACTAAATAAAAAAAGTTGATGCACCGCTAACATCGTCTCTTCCTACAGGTAAATTTGGGATGTAGCGAAAATCGTCTGCAATCTTTTTGGGAAAGAGTAATTCGGGACTATAAAAGAGTAAGTAATTTTTTTTTAACCATTATAAAAAAGTTAAGTAATAATGATTATGTAAAAAATTCATGAACTAAATTTTTTGCTATAGATTCCGGTGCAAATCGCGTACAATATAATTTTTCACAAGAGTCCTAAATGTATTCCGGTAATGGTATTGATAATGATGCTGGGAATAGTACTGGTAATGGTGCTGATAGTTCTGGTAGCAATTATACTGATAATGGCACTGGTTCCAGCTCTGGTGTTGGTACTGACCTCATCCTCCTCGGCGTCCTCGTTGCCCTCTTCGTCGTCCTCTTCGTCGTCCTCTTCGTCGTCCTCATCCTCGTCATCGGAATTATGTTCGTATCATCCTCATAGAGTTCAAATTCACAATTACAACTACAATCAAAACCATGTTAATGATGCTCCTGTTGTTAACAATCACCACGAAAACAATGATAATAACCATACCATGATGGATAATGGTACTGCACAGGATTTAGATATTTTAAGGCAAAATAATATAAATAGTACAAATAATAATCATGAAAATTATGACCATGATCACGATCATGAACCCAATAACTATTATATAAACAATGAAGGTGTAAGCAGTTTTATAGCCTGATTTACCATACCTATCAACACTTTTACAACTAGATTTTAAATTACAGGAATCGAGCTATCACATCATTGGATCGTTAACTCATGTCTAGAAAAATAATCATTTTCGTTGCCAAAGAAACACGTTTAGAACCATCCTATCTTTATAACTATGTGTATCGTGAATGTGCTGGCATCTACATCGGTATCTGGACGAAGAAAAAAACGAAAGACCATTCTCAATTTTATAACGGATAAAATGGAAGGGGCAGTATAGACTCTCGGAAAAAGAGAAAATACCGAATGCATCAGTCTGCACTGTCTTCTATTGTTGTTATTGTTTTTGTTATTAAGCATATCCTTGTTTCGGCGATAGAATACTTAACGACATAATTCTATCGGAAAATATATGTACTCATCTCAATTCAACATGTCTTAAGGTGCTAAAGCACAAAGCTGGATTTGTATAAACAGTATATTCTTTTCAATTAAAATTACATGGAAGAAACTTAGGTCTGACTAAAAAAAATATAAACAAAGGAATATACAAACTACAAATTCCTTTTGGTGGAAAAAAAGTATATGGAAGAATAATATAACAGAATATGGAAGAAATAAAAAAAGTCTACGCGAAAAAAGAATCTTATATCTTGAACAAATTCTGGATCTATGATTAAAAAGTATTAGACTAGACACACATTCAAGCCAGTTATACGAATATTAAAAATAAAGAGGAAGAAATAATGAAAACATACTCTGATGAAATCAGGTCCGAATATAATCATCATTTAAACCCTTTTTTCAATTACATAATAATTGCAATCTTTCCGATAAAGATGATAAGATCGCAATGGGAAGGAAATGACAAAAAAATGATGACAAATTCAAATATTTAAGCATTTTGACTTGGGGGAAATACAGAGTTCTATTTGAGGGATGTCCAGAAGACATTAAAAAAGGCAAATAATTGTATAATCTGCCTTGATACTGAAGAAGAAATAGAAACAGAAATAGAAATACAGGTGGCTTATCAATATAAATATATTAAGAATGTCAATAAATAATATTGAAAAGGCCATGCCATAGAAATTATGAATTCAATATAAAAACAAACATAGAAGGGAATCCACAGATGAATGGAATGAGTATTCATCTAGAATAAATGGAAGATAATATAAAAAAACCATATTAAACTATTTACCGATAGTTCTATAAAAAAATATTCACCGAAGATTTTGATGGGCCAATTTTTTTTTTTTTGATGACTAACCATAAAAATTACACTGTAAATATAAAAAAAAATTGGCTAAGATAAAATTACCACCCGACTCACCGTTCCCTAACCCCACTGCCATCTAAATTTGAAAATTTTTTTTTTAAATAATAAATTTTTATTATTTTCTAAGTTGGATCTAAGTGTTATATTTATGTCTTTGCTACTACTATTACAATTAATGAATTAAATTAATAAGTTAAATTAATTAAATATGAAATTGTAAATGAATAATATTAAATTTATTATGCAATAGGGTAAGAAGCAATGCAAGTGGTTGAATTTCCATACAATCGGGTTTATTTTAAAATATTCGCATTTGGATATTAACAAATTGTGTATTTAACACTTTTTATTACCTTTATTAATCATGATCAAGGTTAAAAAAAAAAATTTTGGCATTACTGCTATGGTTTCTCATGATCAGGTTTATTCATCAATAATATTTCGGGCTGAAGCAAGGGAAATCGATTTTTAAAATTAGGTTGCACTCACTCAAGATTAACGTTAAAGACGGATTTTCATTTTTATTTATTTATAAGATAAAAATATGATTAAAAATACTGCCATATGGAAAAAATCCCCTCATCTACTATAAAACGAATAAGTACTTGAATAATAATGGAGAACTTCATGTTATGAAAATACAGCGAAAATTGTGTTTCAGTTCGGACATACGCATTCAATTATATGGAATTAATTATTTTTTTATAAAATTATTAAAAAATTAAAAAATCATTTATAGTGAAGAGCACCATCGAAAATTTCTTGCAATGACTCATTATCGAAGAACAGCTTGTCCGGATCATATTTTTCACGTATTTTCCCAAAGGTATTGATTTGCCTTTTGTAAGCTTGGGAAAGATATGATTTTATATTAGGCACGTAACCCATTCTTTGGCCCAATGGGGTCTATTGAAGAAAGACAAGAAATAATTCACGACGCCGGATTAATTCGAAATTCCACTAATGATTTAAATCAGCAAAAAAAAATGAACAGGAAACATTTCTGTCCAAACGATGAAGCGAAAGTTTGGAAACCAGGTGTAAAATGGTAAGAAGCCAAGTCAATGAAGCAGTAGATAGCATTTGGATCTGGGTGCAAATAAAGCATGCGACGATCTTATGATTCGTGCTTCTGCAACTGAGTTGAAGGGGAAAGAATTTCGTGCTGCTGCCGCGTAAGTCTGTAAATTAGAGATTGTAGCAAGTTTCACTTTTTTTTCCGTAAATAATAATTGAAATTAAAGAATGCTAACCGCAATGATGATAGCCTGAAACTCCTTAACGGGAAATGGTAAACCATTAAGCATAATGTAATTTATAATATTGTGACTTGTTATCTAAAAATCAGACATTAAAATTAAAAGCATCAAAAACGAAATTTGGTATCACTTTATAATGTCCTACGCTATGCTCAGTGTTTGAAATTCAATGTGTGGAGTGTGCGCTCGCACAAAATTTGAAAATTGCGCACAAAAAAAAAGCTTCCGCACAAATTTTTCACAGAGAATTTTTAAATCGAGGAATTTCCGCACATAATTTAAAATTTGAATTTCAAACACTGGCTATGCTCCGGACAATAATGAAGTGAAAAATAGTGAAATAAGTAGTTGGTTAAAAATTATTGGAATTGGAATTACTGTTGTTTCTCCATAATGAATAAATACTATAAAATTTAGTCATTTGTCATTTTGAAACGATCCAAATGGCACGTCATTGTATGTGGATTTTTGTTTATTCTGATTTTTCTGGACTTTTATACGTGACAAAAGATAAATATCATTTAATTGTCAGGTCAGAAAAATGACAGATCTAACTAATATGACCACAGGTGATTCTTCAAAAATCATTTTTATATTTTACATGATCAGAGGACGAGAACATATAGAAGAAAATTTATCATTTCTTGATTACATAATTTAATCATTTTTTGTTCGCTTACTGGGTAATTTCATTGGATTTGTCATCAATTATTATTCTACAAATTTTCTAGAAAAACAGTAATAACATAACATTATAAATTAAATTTCATGTTGAAATCAAAGTTCAGGCAACTAAGTAAATAATTTCTTGCATTATTTCTTATCAACATTATAAAACCAGTTGTTAATAGAACTGATCCAACCATACTTTCATTTTAATCATCTTCGGTATTAGTATTTTTGTTGTAAAGCCATTATTATTACTTACTGTTAGTAATATATCATTGGTTGATATTGTTCTGACTAAATTTCAATATTCAGATTGATTACAATTATTACTACTATTATTATCATAAAATGTTCTCTTAATATCTAAATTTGTATGATAAACCTGAAATTTTTTAATATTCAATACTTGAAATAGTAGTTTCCTTGAAAAAAGTAGTTTCTTCTTTTGATTATCCATTTCCTGGTTTATTGATTAATTAATTTGAGTAATTATTATATTTGATATATTTTCAAATTATTTTTTTCATCATTTACCTTTAGCATAGAACCTTTCTTTCATACCTCAATATACTTCAATATACCTCAAGTATTATTACTTAAAAACTCGAATCTACAGAGTAACATAAATACTATTATTTTTATTACCCAGAGTGGATATCTAGCAGCTTCATTATAAATTGTGTTAAATAATTTAACAATATTAAGCTACACATCATATCTAGTGTATAATGCATTTAAAATAAAGTAAATATTAGTGTTTCTGTTACTAAAAAAGTAAAATTTTCATACCAGCAATCTAAACTTTCAAAATAACAAAATAATATTCCAAATTTGAAAGAAAAAATAAATTAGGAATATTTATAGTCATTTTATAATCCAATATTTTTGGTGGTACATTACATAATAATTAACAATTTGTTTTAAACGGCCCTAAATTTATATTTTTTTTAAATAAATATGCAACAAACGATATGATATTTCAAAATTATAATTACGTGTATGTGGTATTCATTTTTTTTTTAAAAAAATTTATTAAAATGATTAGTGTAAAAAATAATCCATTTAAAGTATATATTAAATAAATATTTTCTGATTTTTCAATATAAAATATTTCCTATTAAATAATAAACTTTGAATATTAAAATTGTGTAAGATTATTGGATAGATGATGATATATACACCTTATTTATGATTTCATGTACCAACATAATGCTTTCTTTTCACCTTTGGTAGTATCGATTCCAAAGAAATAACAATTCACAAGACTATATTATCCACCACTATTTCCCCCTTTGTATACCATTGAAATCATCTTTTGTCGTTTCAAACACATTATAATAACAATAACCAAGATTATACTATGATAAACGGATAAATGACAAATTTAAACTATGTAAATAAGGAATTACAATTTCTTCTGGTTATGTCGAGAATAAAAAATCCTAAAACTATGTGGTATAGAATTGATTCAATTTGGGTTAACAAATTTGTTATACTCGTGAATCTAAAATATTTTTTATTTTCGTAACAAATAAAAAGTTACACTAAAAAATAAATTTTTGTAATACTATATTATGTATGGCAAAACGGCGTGAGTTAGCAGTTTACATGAGTTAATGATCTACAGCTGTTCATAATTGGTGGTAGTGTTGGGAAAAAACTATCAACCGCATCTAAAAGTGATCCGACAAATCTGGAAACTCTAAGAACCAAACATTTCTTTCCATACATCTTATTATATGGTCTAACTCATTTTTTGAAATTTCCTTGGACAACCGGAAAGCAATATTATTATATGTTGACACGTGTAGACATTTACAACAGGTGCAATCTCTTCAGAAGTTTCAGGGAAACATTTGATGCCCCATGACTAGAGACTCGATTCCTATAATTTAAAATCTAGTTATAAAAGTGTTGATAGGTATGGTAAATCAGGATTTACACCTTCATTATTTATATCTTCAAAACCGTTATTGTTTATATCTTCATAATAGTTATCGGGTTCATGATCGTGATAATTTTCGTAATTATTATTTGTACCATTTATATTATTTTGCTCTAAAATATCTAAATCCTGTACAGTACCATTATCCATCATGGTATGGTTATTATCATCGTTTTCGTGGTGATTGTTAACAATGGGAGCACTATTAACATGGTCTTGATTGTAGAAGTAATTGTAAATTTGAACTCTATGAGAATAATAACTACTATTACGAACATAACTCCGATGAGAAGGATGACGAGGACGGTGAGAAGGATGACGAGGACGATGAGAAGGATGACAAGAACGACGAGGAGGATGACAAGGATGACGAAGGATAACATGGAGAGTGGGGGTCAGTACCAACACTAGAGCCGGAACCAGTGCCATTACCAGTATAATTGCTTCCAGAACTGCCAACACCATTCCCGGCATCATTATCAGAACCATTATCAGAACTACTATCATTTTGATCAACAGTACCAGAACTACCAGCATCATTACTAGAACCACTTTCATTGTTATCAACAGCTTTTATACTACCAGAACTGATGCCATCATTATGATAATGATGATAGTCATAATTGTCAATGTGATCATAGTCTTGACAAAGTGTACAATATGGGTTGGAAAAAATTTGGTTGTGTTCAATATAGTTTCGATAGAATAAGTGTCCGTATAATAAGATAGTAATTGCTTTTAAAAGTTGTAATATTTCATTCTGGCAGATTCCACAAAGGTATGAGTTTTGAGGATTAAACTCTTCCGGAATACATTCAAGACTATCGAGGAAAATTATCTTGTACACAAACTCCTTTAGCTTGATTTTCACTGAAATCTACAGTAAAAAATTTATTTAATGAATTATTTACAATATTATTACTTACTCTTTTATAGTGGTTAAAAAAAAAAATTACTTACTCTTTTATAGTTCCGAATTACTCCTTCCCAAAAGGATTGCAAACGGTTTTTGTTACGTTCCAAATTTACCTGTAGGGAGAGATAATGTTAGCAGTGCATTAACTTTTTTTTATTTAGTGATAAAAGAAGGTTCATAACCAGTTCCTTCCCCGGAACCANCCATCATTATGATAATGATGATAGTCATAATTGTCAATGTGATCATAGTCTTGACAAAGTGTACAATATGGGTTGGAAAAAATTTGGTTGTGTTCAATATAGTTTCGATAGAATAAGTGTCCGTATAATAAGATAGTAATTGCTTTTAAAAGTTGTAATATTTCATTCTGGCAGATTCCACAAAGGTATGAGTTTTGAGGATTAAACTCTTCCGGAATACATTCAAGACTATCGAGGAAAATTATCTTGTACACAAACTCCTTTAGCTTGATTTTCACTGAAATCTACAGTAAAAAATTTATTTAATGAATTATTTACAATATTATTACTTACTCTTTTATAGTGGTTAAAAAAAAAAATTACTTACTCTTTTATAGTTCCGAATTACTCCTTCCCAAAAGGATTGCAAACGGTTTTTGTTACGTTCCAAATTTACCTGTAGGGAGAGATAATGTTAGCAGTGCATTAACTTTTTTTTATTTAGTGATAAAAGAAGGTTCATAACCAGTTCCTTCCCCGGAACCAACAGACAACAAAGTTAGGGTGTCTGAATTGAGGACTTGGAGTGGATACCAAGCTGTCAAACACAGTAATTCTCTTAAGTAAACCCAGGGAGTCGACTAGAAGTTGCCTCCCTTTGCAAAATAGAAAACGCACCTTTTTGCTATCGGGATTGATCCAAATTGGATTAGAATATAAATATTCAACTATGATGTTGCGGTTCGGCTCCAGAAATCCTTTATATGACTTATTTGTTTGAGATCTCAAATACGTGACGAGAGCTAAGTTGAAAAATGGGTTAAGAACTGAAGGAAATTTAATGTAGATTGCAAATTATAAAACTTACTGTCGTAACCAGCGTATGGTTCGTGAATTCTGTGTTTAGACATCGTTTGTGAGAAAAACTTTAAGATTGTTTTAAAAACAAAGGATTTTTTTAAAATTTTTAAGAATGAGTAAAGGTGATGAGTAATCGATATAGGGTGATGAGTCATCTCATGTAATTGATATAGCCATTTCATGTAATGTGATTGGCTAAAATCATCAAAGGCAAAAAGTTTCATTTGATTATTGTAGAGAAAAGATAAGTTTGGAGAAAATTGACTCAACAATAATTATAATAATACAAAATATCTTTTATTTAAAACTAATTACATATTTCGCACAAATAATGATGCCCATATCTGACGAATGACGATACACAGATTTGAAAAAAATATTAAAATTTATTAATTTGGAGGAAAATCATTTTAATAAAAAAATGTAAATAAGAAATATTGTGGTGACACGGAGACGACCGTGACCACTGAAGGTGGTGGCAGAATATGTGGGGAAGTACAAAGGTAATTATTCACCCTCATACAATACCTCCGAGTAACAATGTATGGGTGGCAACCCAGGGTAAAGATAAACAATAGAAGAACCATAAAAGAAGCTGCGGTTGGGAAGAGGAACGAGAGATTCCTTCTGGTGAAAAAATTCCTTTATTCATTTTTACACTTAAAAATTCTAGATAAATTTCTTACACTTTTAATAATAATAATAGTTCCGAAATACTTTAAAATAATAAAATAAAGAATAGTAAAAATAATTTTTTTGATAATTAGTAATAATAAATAAATTTCTAAATAATTTCTTTGTAATAAACTTTTCTTTGATTAATAATAATAAATAATTTTTGTGAATAGCTAATAAATTCTAATGATAAATGATCCCATAGTGACCTAATAATTCTAAAATATCCTGTAATAAAATAAACTTTTGCATAGCAATAGAGATAAGATACGCCAAAGCAGTAATATATCTCTATTGTTATACTTTGCAATAAACATTTAATACTTTTAATAAACTATTCCTCTTTCTTTTGTTTCTTTGTAAGTTACTTCGAAAGTCTATCAAATTTTTGGCAGTGTGTAAGCGGTAATAAAGACACTTTTACTCCACTTACTCATCGTACCTTCAGATTTTACACGAGATTGCATTGTTTGAGAGTGTTAGTAAGCAGGTTTAGATCGACTGATTGTCTGGTCTTACTGTGTTTCGTGATATTGCACACCAGAGAAAGTGTGTTAGTGATACATTGAATTATCGTGTGATTATCTTGAGTTTATTGAGACTGATTGGTTTTACTTTCCATACTGTTCTGCGCAGACCGCGACAATATTGATTGATCCATTAAAATTTTAGAATATAAAATTGATCGCTGCACTGCCAATATTTTTAAAGCCACATTTAAAATTATTCAAAAAACTGTCGCTCTTAAAAATGTTTATTTTAATGATAAATTTACATTGGATAATTTAATAAATGAAGTGAGTTGAATTAAATTATTTGTTGTTAATATAGTTTCTATTTTCACTATTTAAGATTAAAAGACATCGAAAATTAGAAAATCACGATAGTATTCTTAAATTCTATGGCATTAATAAACAAGGTAAAAATATTTAAATATTATGCTTAATATTTAGATAATACTAAATTATAAATTACTCATTTATTTTATCTATTTAAAATTATTTATTTTTATAGAGAATACTAACAATTATATGATTATCCTCGAATATATCAATGAAGGTTTTTTGGAATAAAAATTAAATCTCGCAAAACAAATTGCAAATGTTTTGACGTTTTTACATTCTAATGATATCATTCATGGGAAATTTATTTATTTTATAATGTTTTTGGATTGACAAAAATTATTTAAGCTTCCTTACAAATACTCTTGGCCCAATACACCTCAATATTTGGAACTCTTCAGCACGATAGGCAAAAAATATAATCAATTATATTGTTTACATAATAAATTATTAATGTACAGTAATATTTTTGACAGATTGCTGGAAACACTATTGACACACATGACCGATATTTCTCAAGTTGTTAAAATCTTTCTGAAATCGTTATCTCTGATGTAAGTGTTGAATTTGAAACTTTTAAATTGAAAAATTTAAATATGTGAGTTGCATTTTATATATTTAAATCTTCAGAACATTTATTAAATATAAAAGTCTTCTTTATTAAGACAAAATGAAGAACCTAGAATTAAACCTGAAATTAAACCTGATCCTCCTTTTGTTGATGCCACAGCTGAAGTTAAAGGTTTCATTAATGATCTATTTGAAAATTTCATTGATATACGCAAAAAACAGTTCCGAGATAGTCGACCAATTATGATCAAAAATTATATTGAAAATTCTTTATCAAATGATTCGTCATCCATCTTATTATTTATTTACTAGCTTAATATGATTTTTTACCTGGGACTGTTGTTGATAATCAAATGGCATTTAAAGTCTTTAATTTAACAGTCAGTGAAATAATTTATACCTCCTCTTCCAATTTTTCCTGCTTAAAAAAACTGTACAATATCAACAAAGAAATTGATACCATCTTTCTTACAAAAATGTATTTCTATGGTCTAGGCGTTGAAAAGAAGCTTTTTAGATTTACTTGCTGATAAAGGATCTCTTATAGCTTTAAATCTTGTAGCACATAGTTATGAATGCGGGTTTGGGCACAATTTTCTATAGAAGATTGTTATGGAATTGATAGAAATGAAGTGAAAGCATTTGAATGGTATAAAAAAGCTGCAGAAAATGATACTTATAGCCAATACAAGCTTGGATTTTGCTTTTATGAAGGACTTGGGACTAAGAAAGATATTGTAAAAGCTATATACTGGTTCAATAAAGCAAAGGAAAATGGGGACACAGATGCCAATGAATTATTAGGAAAAAAATAATCTTTATAGTGAAAGAAATATTAATTAAAATTTTGTTTTTTTAACTATTACATTATATAAATAGCTATTTCTTATTAATAAAACTTATTTTTTTGGCTAAATGGATTTTTTTGAATCTTTTGTTTTTTTATTTGCAATCAATATTATCGTAATTTTGGAACTTGTTATTTATTACGACAAAATTTTAAAAATAATGAAATAAAGATATTTAATTTTAGATCATAGCATTAATCAAATAAGTAAATAATGTCAGCGAATTTACAAATTCGCATATTAATTATGTTAAGCTGTCAAGTAGAAAATACGATATTATGTTAGAAAATGATTTTGTACATTTTCTGGACTTAAACATGAAAAAAGAAACCAGGAAAGTTCTTTATTATGCATTAGCACTAATAAATATTTGATTTAAGCAACATAAACAGCTTTTTCTTAATAAATATTACTTAAAATTTATTTACACACACAAAGTTATTGGTTTGTCGAACAAGAAGCAATACTTCTTTAAATTCTCCTTCAGATAATTTAGATAGTAAAAATAGTGAAAATGAGTTTTCTATTATTGAAAAAGATTAATTATTTATTATCAACATTTCATAACAAAGAAACTAGTAATTCTGATATAGATAACAAACTTTACATACTTTGAAAATGTAATGATAATAATAAAATATTTACGAATGAAATAATAGAAATTATATTTTACAGAAATCTTGAAATAATCAATGTAATAGTATTTTCTCAAAGTATAGATTTTATTTACATTAATTAATATTTTTTCAGATCTAGTACATGTAGGCTGCAAACGAAACTCGAAAAGGTAATGAATGTATGCAGTGATTACTTAATGAAATGTATTACTCAGGCCAGATATATATCAAACTATTCTTTTACTGCTTTTCAAATATATTTGCATGGCATCATCTATTTATGCGGAATATCTTAGAGTTTTAAAAATAATACGAAATTAGTTTTATTATAAAAGATAATAAATAATAAATTTTTGTATTATTACAATTATTGTTAAGTTAATTTTCTCGTTAAATATATCCTTTCTCTACAATTAATTAAATTGTATCAAAAATTCAAAAATGAAACTTCAGCTCTCAACCTATTTTTCAACTTAGCTGAGATTTCAAATAAATAAGTCATATAGAGGATTTCTGAAGCCAAACCACAACGTCATAGTTGATAATGCCCTGGTCAAGTCATCTTCTGGAAGAAGCAAAAAGGTCAGGTCAGATCAAGATACTTTTGCTGAGTTGAACAAAAAGGTGCGTTTCTTATTTTGCAAAAGGGAGGCAACTTCTAGTCGACTCCCCAGGTTTACTTAGGAGAATTACTGTGTTTGACATCTTGGTACCCACTCCAAGTCCTCAATTCAGGCGCCTAGCTTTGTTGTTGATAAAGGTCTGCTGGTTCCGGGGAAGGAACTGGTTATGAACCTTCTTTTATCATTAAATATCATCTCTCCCTACAGAAAACCGTCTGCAATCTTTTGGGAAGGAGTAATTCGGGACTATAAAAGAGTAAATAATTTTTTTTAACTACTATAAAAAGAGTAAGTAATAATATTGTAAANATTGTTAAGTTAATTTTCTCGTTAAATATATCCTTTCTCTACAATTAATTAAATTGTATCAAAAATTCAAAAATGAAACTTCAGCTCTCAACCTATTTTTCAACTTAGCTGAGATTTCAAATAAATAAGTCATATAGAGGATTTCTGAAGCCAAACCACAACGTCATAGTTGATAATGCCCTGGTCAAGTCATCTTCTGGAAGAAGCAAAAAGGTCAGGTCAGATCAAGATACTTTTGCTGAGTTGAACAAAAAGGTGCGTTTCTTATTTTGCAAAAGGGAGGCAACTTCTAGTCGACTCCCCAGGTTTACTTAGGAGAATTACTGTGTTTGACATCTTGGTACCCACTCCAAGTCCTCAATTCAGGCGCCTAGCTTTGTTGTTGATAAAGGTCTGCTGGTTCCGGGGAAGGAACTGGTTATGAACCTTCTTTTATCATTAAATATCATCTCTCCCTACAGAAAACCGTCTGCAATCTTTTGGGAAGGAGTAATTCGGGACTATAAAAGAGTAAATAATTTTTTTTAACTACTATAAAAAGAGTAAGTAATAATATTGTAAATAATTCATTAACCAAATTTTTTACTTTAGATTTCAGTGAAAATTAAACTAAAAAAATAGAGTTTAATTCTCAAAACTTATATTTTTGTGAAATCTGCCAAAACGAGATATTACTACAATTTTTAAGAGCAATTACTATCTTATCATGCAGACATTTATTCCATCAAAATTGTATTAAACATGCCAAAAATTTTTCAACCCATATTGTCCACTTTATCAAGACCTAACAGACAAGACATTGACAATTATAACTATCATCTTTATCATAACAATAGTGTCAATGATAACAGTTTTGGTAATTGCTCTAATAATAGTGCCATAAATAGTACCAGTAGTGGTTTAAGTAATGGTGTGGTACTGTTAATAACAATGATAACAGTTCTGATAATAATTCTGGGAATGGTTCAGGTAATGGTGTTAGTAGTTCTAGTAGCAGTTCTGGTAATGATGCTGGCACTGATTCCGGCTATACATGTTCCCAAAATTGATTTTAGATTTTTGAGGTATTTCGACTTTTTGAGATTTATACAAAATCCATTCTATATATGGAAGTAAAAAAAGTACCCAGTTATATGTATCTTCAATCAAAGAATAAATCTGGGTGGTCAAAAAATTTCGGGTTTTAAGTAAAATAATTTCGTCTTCTATGAAAAACTATTTTGACTTTTTTTCCCAAAATTGCAATTTCGGGACCCCAAAATAATTTTGCGTGCAAGTATAATTCCAGCTCTGGCGTTAATTCACATCATCGGAGTTATGTTCATGATATTAGCTACCATCCTCATAGAGTTCAAATTCACAATTACAATTACAATCAGGATTATGTTAATGGTGCACCTGTTGTTAATAATTATTACAAAAACAATGATCGAATTAAATTGATTCTATACCACATAGTTTTTTATTCTCGACATAACTAGAAGAAATTATAATTCCTTATTTACATAGTTTAAATTTGTCATTGTATTTAGAGATTTATATCTTTAGCCTTATTAATTTTAATTAAAGTGAGTGCAGAAAAAAGATTTTTAAGATGTTTAAAGAGCAATTATTTTTCCTTCAATATTGTGCTTCCTAGAATTACAGAGAAATCTTTTTTTTTTTGAAATAATGAATGTAATAGTATTTGTCTCAAAGTATTATTTACATTAATATTTTTTTAAAATAATTTTTTAAATAATTTTTTTTTAAATAATTTTTTATCAAAATCATTTTAATCATTTTCTATTGTTTAAATTAATAAATTTTAATTATTTTTTCAGATCTGGTACCTATATTATTGGTAGGCTGCAAACGAAACTTGAAAAAGTAATTAATGTATGTAGTGATTGCTTAGCGATATGTATTACCTGTACGTTTAAAATATAAAATAAATGCATGATCAGGTCAAATACATCAGGAAATTTTTTATGTCAGAGGTTATTGTAATAATTTCATTTTCAAAGGTTATTGAAGGTTATCAGACCAATAACCTTCGCAAATATTACGTTTATTATGATAAAGTGAAGGTTATTGAAGGTTATTGATATCAATAACCTCCGGAGTATTATGTTTTATTAATAAAAATGAAGGTTTTTGGTACCAATAACTTTCGTAAATATTACGTTTATGTTGGAGGTATTCGAAGGTTATCGGAGTGAAGGACTTCGAAGGTTTACGTTTAAAAAAATTTACTGATGTATATACCAAACTATTCTTTTACTGCTTTTCAAATATAATTTACATGGACATGAAATGGTATCATTTATTTATTTGTGTGAAATATCTTAGAGTTTTAAAAATTAGTTTTATTATAAATAATAAATTTTTGTATTATTACAATTATAATTGAATCAATTTTTTCTAAATTAAATATATCCTTTCTCTACAATTAATTAAATTGTATCAAAAATGAAACTTTATGTATCTTAGTTTGAGTGCTATCTGCAATCTTCATTGAAACAACTTGATCAGGCATGATGCTTAATACAGTTTTTGTACCATGTACTCCAACTACAACGACTCCCACAGCTCTAAAGAAGTCTGACGTAGTTGATGATGAGAGGTAGTGTTGTAATCCTTAATCCGGTAAATCCGGATCGATCCTATAATCCGGATCAATCCTATAATCTGGATTTGTTATTTTAAAAAGGATTTTATCCGAAATAAAAACGGATTAAGGATACGGATCATCCGGATTATAATTCGGATTATAATCCGGATTATATATATATTCTTAATTTTTTTAAAAAAAAAACATTTAAAAAAAAACTTTTTTAAAATAAAATAATAAAAGTTATAAAATAAATAATATTAAATTGTAAATTTGCATTTTATTAAATAAAATTTTGAAAAAGATAAATCCTAAAAATAAAAATAGATCCTTAAAATAAGGATGGATCCTTAAAATAAGGATGAATCCTTAAAATAAGGATGGATCCTTAAAATAAGGATGAATCCTTAAAATAAGGATGGATCCTAAATATTTAAGGATAAGGATTTATAATTAGGATTTAATCAAGAAAATTCGGATCTAATCCGGATTGTATTTTGAAATAGGATTCCAACACTAATGAGAGGGTCAACGGTGGGTTGTTGATTTGTAGGGCATAATTGATTTTACTTATTGGAGTGCCTGATTGTTTTTCATCATCAATTAAATTAGTTAATCATAATGGTTATTACCTATTGAGATATTGAGAAAGAACCTACCAGCTTCTGTAGTAACAACCCAATCATAATATTTGTCCTGCAGAACCTGAACGTTTTTTAAATTATTAACTATCACCAAATATTTATTTGTCACTGATAATGAACTTTCGGTATGTCCCTCAGCAGCACACCAAATCGTTTTTCCATTAGCAACACACCAAATCGTTTTTCCATTAGTTCTTACTAGATTCACGATGTTTTGAGCGTGGTTGACTTGAAAATTGTTTCAGGTGCTAAATAGATTATCTCATGTTTTATCAGAACTTGGAATTGCGGAACGAAATATAAATCTGTCAAATTTCTTTTGATATAATGGCGATGTTACCAGAGTAATTGTTGGGATATATTTTAATTACTATTATATATTATTAACTTATATTATTTATTATATTGTTATTATATTTATAATTAATTAGTAGTACTTAGTTATTTATTAGTTATTTATTATTTATTTATTTATTTATTTATTATTTATATTCTTATCTGTAATACGAAAGATAAATTGATTTACAAATATGTAGTTGTGTAGTGTAACTGTGTCCTGTAATAGATTTACCATAGATAGTAATAAATTAATATGTAGATCATGTATTACGAGGACCTAAAGGACCCAAAGGACCCAAAGGACCCAAAGGACCTAAAGGACCTAAAGGACCTAAAGGACCTGAAGGACCTAAAGGACCTAAAGGACCTAAAAATTAGTTATATAAGGGATGGATTTTGACCTGAAGTAAAGAGGGAGCTCGGACTCGAGTTCGAGTTCGAGTCAGAAATTCTTTTAGTGAATTTTAGTTTAAGTTTAATTTTTGATAGAATTAGGATTCTATCCTTTAGTTAGGAAACCTTTTGTAACTAATTTATTTGTAAATTAGTTTCTTTTGTCTTTGCAATTACCATTAATAAAGGTTATTATTACCTTGAAATTATCAGTATTATTGTTTATTAATAATAACCAAACCCTTTGTATTGAATCGTCTACTTTATCATTTGGAGCGCTGTCTCGTGATATTAGTAGTTAACACTAATCAATACACTTATTAACAGTAGTTATTTAACTTCTAGAACCTACTTATTAGTAGTAGTTGTATCTATTTTGACTAATAGTTTCCTTGAATAATATCTTTAATATTATTTCAAGAGTTCCTGTTCATCCCACGTGTTTATTAAGAAGAATAAACCTCCGTCGGTAACAGCGACCACTCTTTGCTTAATGGGACAGCTTCGAAAAGTGAGGCATTTATTATTATTAAAATTATGGAAAATATTAGTCCAATTAATTTGGTTATTGTTTAATTACGTAAATACCAGAATTAAGTACCATACTCTATAATAATACTGGTCGAACGATTTAAATATTCTTCAAATTCGATCTAAAAAATGCAATATCATTTGCCAGCTTTTTTTTTACTTTTTTTAGTAATTATAATACTGGTCGAAAATTTATAAAACCTACACCTATCGGTAGTGGTGGGATCTGGATATCCATTTATCTGTGAATGGATAATCCATAAGCTTTATCATGGATATAGATATCTGTAATTAAATATCCAGATATATCCACGGTGTTGACTTATTTTTATCATTTTTCTTATTTTTAATATTTTATTATTATTTATTATATTATATAGTATTACAGTTATACTTGCACGCAAAATTATTTTGGGGTCCTGAAATTGCAATTTTGGGGAAAAAAGTCGAAATAGTTTTTCATAGAAGACGAAATTATTTTACTTAAAACCTGAAATTTTTTGACCACCCAGATTTATTCTTTGATTGAAGATACACATAACTGGATATTTTTTTTACTTCCATATATAGAATGGATTCTGCATAAATCTCAAAAAGTCGAAATACCTCAAAAATCTAAAATCAATTTTGGGAACATGTATAATTACAGTAAATCAATTTCTTAATATGTAATACAAATTAACTTTTATTTCTTAAATAAGTATATTATTAAATTCTTGTAAATCTGTAGCACAAATTAGAGTATTACTTATAACACGAGTTAATACTTTAGTTAAAGTACCAGTTAAAGTACTAAAGAAGGTGCCAGTTAAGATATTAGTCAAGGTACCAGCATAATTACTAGTCAGATTACAAGTTATTTTTTTAGTCGTGATGAATTTTGTTTTGAACATTCAGTATTTATTGAAAAAAAAAATCTACTTTTACCATGTATTGGTCACAAATTATGTTTCACATTATCTTAGCAAAATTACACAATTTGTATGCTGTAATTGTTATGAAAAACGTGGAGGACATTTATATATAAAACTTGACCCGAAAGAGGAAAAATTACACAAGAATGTGAAACATAACATAATCAGGATACTATATTAGCAATACAATTAATAGGAAAATGGATTATTAATCTTTTTAATTCAATAATGAATTAAGGTATTAAAATTATACTTGAATGCAAAATTATTTTGAGAAAAAAAATCGAAATAGTTTTTCATAGAAGACGAAATTATTTTACTTAAAATCTGAAATTTTTTGATTACCTAAATTAAAAGGTGGAACTAAACCTATTTTTGAATTTCTAAACCTTTCAGAATTTTATCTTAGTCTTAAATCCTTTTGTCCAAATCTCCTAAACTATCCTAAATCTCCTAAATTATCCTAAATCTCCTAAATTATCCTAAACTTCATCAGGAAATTTTAATAGGCAAAAATTTTCGCAAATTTTTGAAATCTTTGGAGGTTTGCGCAAAAAAATTTCATAATATTTTGCAATATTTCACAATATTTTCACAATATTCACAAAAAATTTTCATAATATTTTGCAATATTTCGCAAAAATTTTCATAACGTTTTTGCTAAATTTATAAAATTTGTATTTATATACAATGTTAACCGTGACTATCTTCGAGATCTAAAGTCAAGGTTACAAGCCAACTAATAACAAGGATTATATCTTATATAAGTTAAATAATTACAAGTAATATGTTAAAGTTGCGATGGTGTTATTATGAAGGATTTATTAATGCAGTTATATATGTTAAAAGAGGCAAAAGATGAGCTTTTATAAGAGTTTATTCTTAAAGAATAATAACAATAATTCACACAGAATTATTAAATCAAACTGTCACAAAGACTTTATTACAGATTTACTATATTTACTAGTTATTATACAATTACTATCTAATTGTATGTTAAATCTACTTATTTCAAGATTTAATTTTCTCAAACTCTAAACTCCGTTGCAGGTTGAGGAAAAACTCAGCCTTTATATATATTTTAGATTATATCTGTATTTCTGTCTGTGTTCTTGTCTAGATATATGCTAAATACTACGTCTAAATCTAAGTCTGTAACTATATCTCTTATTATGTTGAAGATCATATTTGTAATTATGTCTATACTCTTGTTTACAATTTTGTCTGTACTACAGATCTACTTTTTAATTACAAATCTATTTAAAGATTATTTTAGTAATGAATTATAATTCATATTACATGACAGAATTGATTAACAATTAAGATATAATAATAAAATGATAAGAAAATACATATAAGAAAATATAACTATATAATTAATAATAAAGATAAAAACTAGATTAACAATAGACAAATTTTTTATATTTTATAATTTATTAATAATTTTTATTTTATTGTAATATTTCAAATATTAATATTATTTTATTTATATTAATTTTAATATTTATNTCAAACTGTCACAAAGACTTTATTACAGATTTACTATATTTACTAGTTATTATACAATTACTATCTAATTGTATGTTAAATCTACTTATTTCAAGATTTAATTTTCTCAAACTCTAAACTCCGTTGCAGGTTGAGGAAAAACTCAGCCTTTATATATATTTTAGATTATATCTGTATTTCTGTCTGTGTTCTTGTCTAGATATATGCTAAATACTACGTCTAAATCTAAGTCTGTAACTATATCTCTTATTATGTTGAAGATCATATTTGTAATTATGTCTATACTCTTGTTTACAATTTTGTCTGTACTACAGATCTACTTTTTAATTACAAATCTATTTAAAGATTATTTTAGTAATGAATTATAATTCATATTACATGACAGAATTGATTAACAATTAAGATATAATAATAAAATGATAAGAAAATACATATAAGAAAATATAACTATATAATTAATAATAAAGATAAAAACTAGATTAACAATAGACAAATTTTTTATATTTTATAATTTATTAATAATTTTTATTTTATTGTAATATTTCAAATATTAATATTATTTTATTTATATTAATTTTAATATTTATAAAAATTTTCGAAATATATAAATATTTAAAAATTAATTTTTTATTATTCCTCCTTACTTTCATTAATATTTATTATTTCATTATAATATTCGTCACTTTCATTAGTTTCATAAGCTTCGTTAGCTTCGTAAGTTTTGTCGTTATCACTATTGTTTTCTTTATCTTTTTTATGGATCTTATTTTTTTCTTTTCTTTTCATAAGGTTTCGATTTTAGTAATTTTTTATTATTTTTGAGAGTTGCTGATCTTTTGAGAACTGCTGATTTTTTAGGAACTGCTAGCTTTTTGAAAACTTCTTCTAGTCTTTTAAGAGAGTCGAATTCGTATTCAAAACTTTCATTATTTTCAATTTTATTAAAGTTTCATTAGTTTTCAAAAATTTTAAAAATTTGATATAATATAAAATTTACTTACTAGATTTTTTAAAAGAACCGGTTTTATTATTTTCTCAGATATTTTAATGTTTTCATTAGATTAATTTCTGCAATGGAAATCGCTTAGGCGATTTGTAAATTTGAAATATTTTTTTTCTTGGGCTAGATGTTTTTAATTATTTAAGTCATATAAGTATCCTTCTAGTTTTCTTCAACTTTATCAAATAATTTTCAAAAACTGTTTGAGATGGTAGAGTTCTTTTTTCACACACTAATTTTCGAAACTTTTGCTATGATGCTTATGGAGGTATCTTATAAACTTTGAAAATTGACATTTTTACTTGTGTATACAAAGTACTTCACAAAGTTCGAAGTTTTTTTGTTACATTAGGAATTATATAAAGGTGTTCTAGTATGTAATAAGTATGAAAAGTATTTATTGTATTCGATATACGTCATTTTATTGTGTATTATGAATGTTATGTTCTAGAATGATCCATTCTACAATGTTTTGCAAATGATAAGTATTAATAACGTTATATAACAGATCGTTCTAATACGGTTTGCAAACTATCAGTATTAATAACATTCTAGAACAATTTGTTCTAGAACGTATTACAAATGATATATACTAATAATGTTATATAACATATCATTATATGAAATATCAGTATTAACAGTTATATAATGGATTGTTCAAGAATGTTATTAATTATAATAGTGTGTATCATATAAAGTTATCAACTCTTATAGTTTGCAATACACTATATTATAGATCGATATATAATGATTATATTTATTATTATTTTATTTGTTTGGAGCATAATAAAGGATATTATATTTTTTTTTTGTCACATGCAAACGAAGAAATCATATTTATTTATTTTGTCACAAAATATAGTAGAAGTTTTTGTAAAATATAATAAATATTTAATACAAAAATAAAATTATTTATTGTAAAAAGTTATATATTAAAATTTTTATTTTTTCTTATTATTTTATTAAATTATTAGATGCTTTATCTTATGTATTTAATAATTTAATGATTATTATTTAATAAATATGATGATTAAAAATAGCAATATATTGTGTATTGTTTTAATGAATACGATAATTAAAAATATATTGTATATTGTGTATTACAGTTAAACTTATACTTTCTGAACCATATAAATTGTATGTCTTACTATTAAAAGTGGTACCCTTAATTATTTTTCTAAGTCCTTAATATTACAGATTTTTTAAATAGAATTGCGATAAAAATCCGTAAGTCTTTAACTAATCCGTAAGTCCTTAATTGATCCGTAAGTCCTCAATTGATCCGTAAGTCTTTAATTGATCCGTAAGTCCTTAATTGATTTGTAAGTCCTTAATTAATCTATAAATCCTTAATTGATCTGTAAATCCTTAATTGATCCGTAAGTCCTTAATTGATTCGTAAGTTCTTAATTAATTTGTAAGTCCTTAATTGATCTGTAAGTCCTTAATTGATCCATAAGTCTTCAATTGATAATACTATAGTGTTTGATATAGGTAAAGGTGATACCTTTAATTATTTTTAATATTACGGATTTTTTAAGATAAAAATCTATAAGTCCTTAATTGATCCATAAGTTTTTAATTGATCTATAAGTCCTTATTTGATCTGCAAGTCTTTAATTGATTCATAAGTCCTTAATTGATTCGTAATGTGATAAATATGAAAAAAAGTCATTATCGTTCTTGTAATTATTATTATTTTCAAAATTATTATTATATTCATTTCTCAATAATTGATCAGTTTATTTTTTGTTTATTGATTAATTATATTTAATGAAAAGAATATTATTAGTACATCGGTTTATTATTATTATTATTATTTAGCTTCCACCCCCATGGTTTTATTATTATTATTATTATTTAGTTTTCACCTCCACGGGTTTATTATTATTATTATTATTATTTAACCCCCATGGTTTTATTATTATTATTCTAACCCTCGCGATTCTTGCCCCACAGTTTTATTATTATTATTATTATTTAACCTTTACCCCACGGTTTTATTATTATTATTATTATTATAGCCTATACGTGTTACCCAAATTCCAAATAATTTGGGATTTGGGACGCCAAAATGCACAAATTACTAGTATTTGGGATTTGGGATTTCGGCAAAAAATACTTATTATAATTTGGAATTTGGGATTTGTGATTTTGGCATTTAGGATTTTGGCATTTGGATTTTGAATTCGGGTGGCAGGTATATTATAGCCCTCACGATTTTATTATTATTATTATTTAGCTTTCACCCCACAGCTTTATTATTTTTATTATTATTATTTAACTCCCACAATTTTATTATTATTATTATTATTTAACCCCCTACAGTTTTATTATTATTATTATTATTATTATAGCCTCCACGATTCTTGCCCTTACGGTTTTATTATTATCATTATTATTTAGCCTTCACTCCATGGTTTTATTATTATCATTATTATTTAGCCTCCACCCCACGGTTTTATTATTATTATTATTATAGCCCTCACGATTCTTGCCCCCACAGTTTTATTATTATTATTATTATAGCCCTGCGGTTTTGTTATTATTATTCTTCTTTTTCTTTTTGCTTCACGGTTTCTTTGTCTCTCACGATTTTTAGCCCCACGATTCTTGTCTTTACGATTTTATTATTATTATACATGTCATTAAAACTAATTTGACCTTGACTCAACTCTTAAAATTTCAATTTTTAATTGCGTCAGTTACTAGTAAAAATCAAAATTTGTTTTAACTCAACTCCAATTTTTCTCAATTTTAATTGCGTCTGACTCAATTCAATAGTTTTGATGACATATATAATAATAATTATTATTATTATTATTATTATTTATCCCTCACAGTTTTATTATTATTATTATTATAGTTCTGTGATTCTTGCCCTCACGGTTTTATTATTATTATTATTATAGTTCCGTGATTCTTGCCTCCACGGTTTTATTATTATTATTATAGCCTCCACGATTCTTGCCCCACGGTTTAATTATTATTATTATTATTTAGCCTAAGGGTGGAAGGCTCAATTGATATGAAGGTTGGCTCAATAATTGCGCCTTTGACTAATTAATTTTGCGCCAGCTAAATTCTGGCTAAATTCTGGCTCAAAGGCTAATTAAATTGCGCCGGCTAAATTCTGGCTCAAAGGCTAATTAATTTTTTTCTGGCTAAATTCAGGCGCAATTTCTGATTGGCTGGCGCAATTTTGGTCACGTGACAAAAGGTTGATCAGATAAAATTATTAATTAATTTTACCGATATTAACATTTTAATATATTGTATTGTATTGTGTGAACTCTTTCTCTTTCTCGGTCGCCACTTATGACTCCGCAGTAAAAACTTAAGTGCTCGTAAGGGGAGTGGTCTTTGTCGGAGGTTGCTCTTACTCCAACCGGATAAGACTTAGACGAGCAGAGTGAGATATAAAACCGGAGAGTAACGAACGTTGGCGCTACGGTAGTTGGTTTTGTTTTTTTTAAGTAGAAACGTAAACAACAGAGGGTAACTGGTCAGCATGGTACTTAGCGGATAAGCTCTGGGAAAAGGCCTTGGGGATANGATTCTTGCCCTCACGGTTTTATTATTATTATTATTATAGTTCCGTGATTCTTGCCTCCACGGTTTTATTATTATTATTATAGCCTCCACGATTCTTGCCCCACGGTTTAATTATTATTATTATTATTTAGCCTAAGGGTGGAAGGCTCAATTGATATGAAGGTTGGCTCAATAATTGCGCCTTTGACTAATTAATTTTGCGCCAGCTAAATTCTGGCTAAATTCTGGCTCAAAGGCTAATTAAATTGCGCCGGCTAAATTCTGGCTCAAAGGCTAATTAATTTTTTTCTGGCTAAATTCAGGCGCAATTTCTGATTGGCTGGCGCAATTTTGGTCACGTGACAAAAGGTTGATCAGATAAAATTATTAATTAATTTTACCGATATTAACATTTTAATATATTGTATTGTATTGTGTGAACTCTTTCTCTTTCTCGGTCGCCACTTATGACTCCGCAGTAAAAACTTAAGTGCTCGTAAGGGGAGTGGTCTTTGTCGGAGGTTGCTCTTACTCCAACCGGATAAGACTTAGACGAGCAGAGTGAGATATAAAACCGGAGAGTAACGAACGTTGGCGCTACGGTAGTTGGTTTTGTTTTTTTTAAGTAGAAACGTAAACAACAGAGGGTAACTGGTCAGCATGGTACTTAGCGGATAAGCTCTGGGAAAAGGCCTTGGGGATAAAACCTGATAGGGAGTTCGGGTTTTTTAAGGACTAGTCTTCCTCCTCGTGACCCGGTTAGTATCTGGATGAACGTGGAACTTAAAAATATCATATGAAACTATTTGGTTTCCTTGGGCGGGAAAGGGTCTGCGCCACGAATTTTCATTTTTCATGTATTTGGATGGTTTTTGGGGAATTCTCAAATTTCGGTTTGACCCTGATTGTCGATCGTGTCGATCAAGGGGTGACGCATTGATATAAAAGTGTGGTATAGTGATACTTAAGGGGATGATTGGCGGGGATGCAGGGGATGTGATAATTTGTGGGAGGACGGGGGAGTGTGATGTTTATTAGTTGTAGCCGGGGTGTGAGTTGCTGTTATTGAGTAGAGGGTTAGTTGTTGGGTTGTTTGGGTGTTTTGTTTAGTTGGTTTTAATTTTTTTCGGAATTATAATACCAACCTCTCTATAATTGTGGTAAGCTGATCTATTCGAATAAAGTCGGGGCTCTATGGATCTGGAAAAAACGCGAGTTTCGTTAAACCAGCGCAATAAGATGGATAGGTGTGCTCCTCCACAATGGGGACTTAGGGTAGGAATTGAAAGATTTGGGCTGAGAAGAACCACTACCTGAAAACTGAGACCATGGACTGCGGAATCCTGGAAGGATCTTTTGATCCGTTATCGATACCAATCTATAGATGCCGCCGCAACCACCAACAATACATACTGGAAGAACTGTATAGTTCGAATACCATGTTAATGGGAGGCAGCCGGCGCGACACGGACAGTATTCTAAGGCTCGCCGTTATTACCAATATGTTCCTTGCTGGAAGAATATTTGATGAGTTTACTGACGATTATGGATGACGAAGTATTATGAATTCCAAATTGGTTCGTGGGTCACGTGAAAGGATTGGTGAGGTAGAATGTTGTTTTCTTTAGGAGTTTAGGGGNTATATCATCTTGTAGCTAAGAACCAGATTTTTCGATCTGTCATAGGAATATCATAGTAGAAAATCGCTCTTAGTTACGTAAAATTGATTTGAAATTAAAGCTAAAATTAATTATTTTTAAAAATTTAAAAATAATTATTTAATAAATTTTATAATTGCGCCAGCCAATCAGAATTGCGCCATTATTTAGCCTTTGCGCCAGAATTTAGCCATTGCGCCTGATTGCGCCATGGCTATATATGTTCCCAAAATTGATTTTGGATTTTTGAGGTATTTCGACTTTTTGAGATTTATGCAGAATCTATTCTATATATGGAANATGGGGACTTAGGGTAGGAATTGAAAGATTTGGGCTGAGAAGAACCACTACCTGAAAACTGAGACCATGGACTGCGGAATCCTGGAAGGATCTTTTGATCCGTTATCGATACCAATCTATAGATGCCGCCGCAACCACCAACAATACATACTGGAAGAACTGTATAGTTCGAATACCATGTTAATGGGAGGCAGCCGGCGCGACACGGACAGTATTCTAAGGCTCGCCGTTATTACCAATATGTTCCTTGCTGGAAGAATATTTGATGAGTTTACTGACGATTATGGATGACGAAGTATTATGAATTCCAAATTGGTTCGTGGGTCACGTGAAAGGATTGGTGAGGTAGAATGTTGTTTTCTTTAGGAGTTTAGGGGCAGTTGATGAAATTTTATTTTTTTTATTTTTTTCTTTCTTGTGCGGTGAAGGATGTTGTTCCTTAAGGTGTTTTTAGGAGGGGACTTTTGGGTGTTAGCAACAACATTCCAAATGGAAAAATTAGATTTTTTTGTATAGAGTACTGCGCTGGGTTGCTCTGGTGTTTTCGGCGGTCATCCGTCNAAATTTAAAAATAATTATTTAATAAATTTTATAATTGCGCCAGCCAATCAGAATTGCGCCATTATTTAGCCTTTGCGCCAGAATTTAGCCATTGCGCCTGATTGCGCCATGGCTATATATGTTCCCAAAATTGATTTTGGATTTTTGAGGTATTTCGACTTTTTGAGATTTATGCAGAATCTATTCTATATATGGAAGTAAAAAAAGTATCCAGTTATGTGTATTTTCAATCAAAGAATAAATCTGGGTGGTCAAAAAATTTCGGATTTTAAGTAAAATAATTTCGTCTTCTATGAAAAACTATTTCGACTTTTTTCCCCAAAATACCAATTTCGGAGCCCCAAAATGATTTTGCGTGCAAGTATAGCCATGGCTAAATTCCAGGCTCAATTGACTAAATTAAATCTGGCTAAATTCCTGGCTCAATTCGTATTGCGCCTACCATTACTAATTTAGCCTTCACGATTTTTGCCCACGGTTTTATTATTATCATTATTATTTAGCCTCCACCTCACGGTTTTATTATTATCATTATTATTTAGCCTCCACCCCACGGTTTTATTATTATTATTATTATAGCCCTCACGATTCTTGCCCCCACAGTTTTATTATTATTATTATTATAACCCCGCGATTTTGTTATTATTATTTTTCTTTTTCTTCTTGTCTCACGGTTCCTTTGCCTTTCACAATTTTTAGCTCTCACGATTCTTGCCCCACGGTTTCGTCTCCCACGATTTTTAGCCTCCTCAATTCTTGTCCCTTCGGTTTTATTATTATTATTATTATTTAGCTTTCATCCCCACGGTTTTATTATTATTATTATTATTTAACCCTCACGATTTTTGTCCCTACAGTTTTATTATTATTTTATTATTATTTATCCCCACGGTTTTATTATTATTATTATTATTTAACCCCCACAATTCTTGCCCCCACGAGTTTTATTATTATTATACATCAGGAAATTTTTTATGTCGGAGGTTATTGTAATAATTTCGTTTTCAAAGGTTATTGAAGGTTATCGGACTAATAACCTTCGCAAATATTATGTTTATTATGATAAAGTGAAGGTTATTGAAGGTTATCGATATCAATAACCTCCGGAGTATTACGTTTTATTAATAAAAATGAAGGTTTTCGGTACCAATAACCTTCGTAAATATTACGTTTATGTTGGAGGTATTCAAAGGTTATCGGAGTGAAGGACTTCGAAGGCTTACGTTTAAAAAAATTTACTGATGTAATAGCCCTTGTGATTCTTGCCTCCACGGTTTTATTATTATTATTATTTAACCCTCACGATTTTTGTCCCTACAGTTTTATTATTATTTTATTATTATTTATCCCCACGGTTTTATTATTATTATTATTATTTAACCCCCACAATTCTTGCCCCCACGAGTTTTATTATTATTATACATCAGGAAATTTTTTATGTCGGAGGTTATTGTAATAATTTCGTTTTCAAAGGTTATTGAAGGTTATCGGACTAATAACCTTCGCAAATATTATGTTTATTATGATAAAGTGAAGGTTATTGAAGGTTATCGATATCAATAACCTCCGGAGTATTACGTTTTATTAATAAAAATGAAGGTTTTCGGTACCAATAACCTTCGTAAATATTACGTTTATGTTGGAGGTATTCAAAGGTTATCGGAGTGAAGGACTTCGAAGGCTTACGTTTAAAAAAATTTACTGATGTAATAGCCCTTGTGATTCTTGCCTCCACGGTTTTATTATTATTATTATTATTTAACCTCACGGTTTTATTATTATTATTATTATTATTATAGCTCCCGCGATTCTTGCCCCCACGGTTTTATTATTATCATTATTATTTAGCCTCCACCCCATGGTTTTATTATTATCATTATTATTAACCTCCACCTCACGGTTTTATTATTATTATTATTATAGCCCTCACGATTCTTACCCCCACGGTTTTATTATTATTATTATTATAGCCCCGCGGTTTTGTTATTATTATTCTTCTTTTTCTTCTTGCCTCACGGTTCCTTTGTCTTCCACGATTTTTAACCCTCACGATTTTTGTCCCTATGGTTTTATTATTATTATACATGTCGCCAAAACTAATTTGACCTTGACTCAACTCTTAAAATTTCAATTTTTAATTGCGTCTGACTCAATTAATTGCGTCAGTTACTAGTAAAAATCAAAATTTGTTTTGACTCAACTCCAATTTTTCTCAATTTTAATTGCGTCTGACTCAATTCAATAGTTTTGATGACATTATTATTATTATTATTATTATTATTTATCCCCCACGATTTTATTATTATTATTATTATAGTCCTGTGATTCTTGCCCCCACGGTTTTATTATTATTATTATTATTATTATTATAGCCCCCACGGTTTAATTATTATTATTATTATTTAGCCTTTATGATTTTTGCTCACGGTTTTATTATTATCATTATTATTTAGCCTCCACCCCACGATTTTATTATTATCATTATTATTTAGCCTCCACCCTACAGTTTTATTATTATTATTATTATAGTCCTCACGATTCTTGCCCTCACGGTTTTATTATTATTATTATTATAGCCCTGCGGTTTTGTTATTATTATTTTTCTTTTTCTTCTTGCCTCACGGTTCCTTTGCCTTTCACGATTTTTAGCTCTCACGATTCTTGCCCCCACAGTTTCGTCACCCACGATTTTTAGTCCCCTCGATTCTTGTTCCTCCGGTTTTATTATTATTATTATTATTTAGCTTTTACTCCCACGGTTTTATTATTATTATTATTATTTAACCCTCACGATTTTTGTCCCTATGGTTTTATTATTATTTTATTATTACTTTGCTGAAATTGTTGTTTTTCAAAAATATCGATATGATATCGAATCGATATCAATTTGATATTATACAATATCGAAATAATATCTCTGAAATATTTTTTATATTTATTACGACAATCGTAATAAATATAAAAAATATCTTGAAGATATTATTTCAATGTTATTAAATGTCACCACGATGTTAGAAGTTTTTTTTTAGTTTATTTTATTTCTTTATTATTTTATTATTTATTCTTTCTTGTTATGTCTTATTTACTATTTATTATTATTTATCTCTAGCTTTATTTATTATTACTTAGTAGTTATTGTATCTATTTTAGAATTGACCTATATATGTTTAGTTATTTCTATTTTTGTATAGTCAGTTAATTAATTAATACCTTAGAATAGTATCAGAAATTCATATTAACTAAAGTAGAATTAGAATAGAAAAGGTTAGTTGACTATCAAAGGACCTTGAAAACCTCAAGTGAGCATGACAGAAGTTCCCTTTTGATGATCATGTTACACAAATTTTCATATATAAAATATATATGATTTCGGTTAGTCTATAGATGTCACTTGATTGTCAAAATCATTAGTATGATAATAAAGTTACTAGGATGTATTTCAACTGTTTTTCTAACGAAATATGAATGAGCATCTGTGAGCATCTGTAATTTTAAGTAGGTTACCTTAGAGACGAAATTTATGAAAAAGTTTATAAAAAAGTTTAAAAAAAATATTTTTTTATTATTTTATTTTATCTTTTACATTTTTTACTAGTTTTTTATATTATTAATTGCTGCTACTAATAATGAAGATACATTTGTTTGTTCACCTTCCACTTCATTTGATTTTTCATTCTCTATGATATCATTTTCATTAATATTATTTAAATTCTTTTGTGTAAGTATATTTGCTCCTTTTTTAATTATTTTTTAAAAAAGAATTAGCNATGTTAGAAGTTTTTTTTTAGTTTATTTTATTTCTTTATTATTTTATTATTTATTCTTTCTTGTTATGTCTTATTTACTATTTATTATTATTTATCTCTAGCTTTATTTATTATTACTTAGTAGTTATTGTATCTATTTTAGAATTGACCTATATATGTTTAGTTATTTCTATTTTTGTATAGTCAGTTAATTAATTAATACCTTAGAATAGTATCAGAAATTCATATTAACTAAAGTAGAATTAGAATAGAAAAGGTTAGTTGACTATCAAAGGACCTTGAAAACCTCAAGTGAGCATGACAGAAGTTCCCTTTTGATGATCATGTTACACAAATTTTCATATATAAAATATATATGATTTCGGTTAGTCTATAGATGTCACTTGATTGTCAAAATCATTAGTATGATAATAAAGTTACTAGGATGTATTTCAACTGTTTTTCTAACGAAATATGAATGAGCATCTGTGAGCATCTGTAATTTTAAGTAGGTTACCTTAGAGACGAAATTTATGAAAAAGTTTATAAAAAAGTTTAAAAAAAATATTTTTTTATTATTTTATTTTATCTTTTACATTTTTTACTAGTTTTTTATATTATTAATTGCTGCTACTAATAATGAAGATACATTTGTTTGTTCACCTTCCACTTCATTTGATTTTTCATTCTCTATGATATCATTTTCATTAATATTATTTAAATTCTTTTGTGTAAGTATATTTGCTCCTTTTTTAATTATTTTTTAAAAAAGAATTAGCATTCTCAAAAATACTATTTTTATAAAAATTTTCACACTAAATACACCTTCTGGGATAATACATTAAATAATATTTATGACTATAAACAAATACCATACTATTGTTATTTTCTAATGGGAACTAATTTCGGAATATGTATTATATGGTATGCGGTGGGAAGGAATCTGGAATTTACTTCTATTTCTAACATGCTGAGGTAATATGTCTTTATTTTTTTTTTCTAATATAAATAGAAGTATTTTTTCCTTGATTTTTGAATATATTTTCAAAGTAATTTAATAAAAACAGACTTGTTTTTCAAATAAAAATTCAAGTGTAATTTGAGTATATGGGTAATGGCAGGTTTTATTATAAGTATCTTTAAATAAAGAATCACGATCTGCTATTATTTATTAAATTTAATTTATTTAAAATTTTATTAAATTTAATTTATTTAATATTATATAAAATAAAACAAATACCTATTATATAAGCTTGTTTTACAATATTTTCAGCAATTGCGTTTAATGAAATGTTGGCATGAATTTTACTATGCATATTCTTTACATAGTAATCATTAAAATTTGATAAATAGTTTCATTTTTTGAAATAATATTATTTATATTTTTAGCCAATCACATTTCATTATAATCATGTGATCCGTAAACCAATCACAGTGAAATTCTGTCATGCTCCTCAAGTGAGGTCCTGATCACCTTGACCCTCAAGTGAGGTCCTTAGTTAAAGAGCCCTCAGATGAGGTCCAGCAGCAAGTGAGGTCTGATTATCAGTAGACCTCAAGTGATGGCTTTAGACCTCAAGTGAGGTCCTGGACATCTAATAGTAGAAATGTATATAAGGACAAGAGAAATTGTCTTGTCCAAGTCAGTTTTGGAGTTTATTCAATTCCTATTTCTTTTATTTTAATAAAATAACAATTACTTTATACTTTTGTCTTAAAGTGTTGCTGAAATAACCCAAGGACATATTGCTTAACTCAAACTCACCTTTGATCTTTATTTTTAGTTTATTGAATTAATGATTATTTTTAGATTATAGTTATTGTATTTTGATTTGATTTAGTATTTTGATTATTGATTGATTATAATTAGTAGGATAAATAGATATTATCCTTGTTTAATTGAATTCCTTCTTAGTTATATTTTATTCCCCANCAAGTGTAATTTGAGTATATGGGTAATGGCAGGTTTTATTATAAGTATCTTTAAATAAAGAATCACGATCTGCTATTATTTATTAAATTTAATTTATTTAAAATTTTATTAAATTTAATTTATTTAATATTATATAAAATAAAACAAATACCTATTATATAAGCTTGTTTTACAATATTTTCAGCAATTGCGTTTAATGAAATGTTGGCATGAATTTTACTATGCATATTCTTTACATAGTAATCATTAAAATTTGATAAATAGTTTCATTTTTTGAAATAATATTATTTATATTTTTAGCCAATCACATTTCATTATAATCATGTGATCCGTAAACCAATCACAGTGAAATTCTGTCATGCTCCTCAAGTGAGGTCCTGATCACCTTGACCCTCAAGTGAGGTCCTTAGTTAAAGAGCCCTCAGATGAGGTCCAGCAGCAAGTGAGGTCTGATTATCAGTAGACCTCAAGTGATGGCTTTAGACCTCAAGTGAGGTCCTAGACCTCTAAGAGTAGAAATGTATATAAGGACAAGAGAAATTGTCTTGTCCAAGTCAGTTTTGGAGTTTATTCAATTCCTATTTCTTTTATTTTAATAAAATAACAATTACTTTATACTTTTGTCTTAAAGTGTTGCTGAAATAACCCAAGGACATATTGCTTAACTCAAACTCACCTTTGATCTTTATTTTTAGTTTATTGAATTAATGATTATTTTTAGATTATAGTTATTGTATTTTGATTTGATTTAGTATTTTGATTATTGATTGATTATAATTAGTAGGATAAATAGATATTATCCTTGTTTAATTGAATTCCTTCTTAGTTATATTTTATTCCCCAATATTTATACCCATTCACATAATTTAACCAATACCAGCTTATCACCAAGCTAAACCACTATAATTTAGTAAGCTTGCTCTCCCAGGTGGTAACAATTGGTGCCGGTTGTGTGGATTGATATAAATCCTCCTTTGTTATATGACACATTCTCAAACTTTAGTACGCACAAGAGAGAACCACGATAATAATCACCAAAGATATCCAAACACCTTAGGACTTAGACAGTATCTCGCTATACATTCCCCTGATATATCCTGTACTATTTGTCACCCATCTACCCCTAATAATAGTGCACAGTTTTTAAATTTCTGGGATTGGTATTCTGCTGAATTCCCAGCCTTTTCCTACACTTCCTGTACCCAAACAACTTTTTCATTGTTAGAAAGTCACACCTTTAATAATATTCCAGAGTTATTACTTGAAAATCTTATTTCAAGTATAAGACATACCCAATTTCCTGGAAATTATCCTGTTCTTATAAATACATTTCTAGAAGCTTACTTAAGAACAAATAGATTTATTGAAGACGCGTTTGAAGTATTATACACAGATAGTGAAACTCGTAATACACCATCTACTATTTCTTCTGGAGAAAATTCATCTGTAAATTCTGAAAATTCTTCTACTGAAGAGATAGAAATTATTCCTTTAATACACAGACAACAATTACCTCAACCTCAATTACCACTACCACCAATAATGGCACAACAACAACAACCTCAAGGAATGAATCAAGTAGCTGCACAATTGGCTGCATTAGTGCAACAACTTCAAAATGCCCCCGCGCCAGTAGTTAACATAGCTGCTGCGCAAAGAAAATTAAATTTAGTTTCGTATCCTGATTTTCATGGAGGAGATCAAGATCCGATCTCCTGGATTGAAGAATTAGAAAAAGCCTTCGCGGCTAATGAAGTTCATGATAATAGAAAAATCAACATTGTAACTCCACATCTTAAAGCATCTGCAGCTACATGGTGGACTATTAGAAGAGCTCAACAACCATTAATTGATAGATGGAATGATCCTAATAATATTCCTCAAAGTTTCCGCCCTACATTTATTACACAATTTAGAACATCTACTCTTGAAGCACAATGGTTTGCTCAACTTACCCAAAGAAAACAATTGTCTACAGAAAATGTTGATACCTATCATGCAGAAATGGAAGAATTAATTAGACGAGTAGAAGCAGGTGGACATCAGTATCCTGATACAGCAAAGGCACAAATGTTTATTAACGGATTACGCACTGAACTCTCAACTGGTGTTGCTGCCTTTACTCCAAATACATTGCAAGCTGCTTATAATAAAGCAAAAGCCTTGGAAACAATTCATAAACAAAATCCCGTATATGCTGCTTTTCTTGGATATCCCTCTGTTGGCCCATTCTCTGCTATGAATAGCAGCTTTGTTTCTGAAAGTAAAAATAACAATAACAATAATGATTCCGCTTTAACAAAACTCACTGAAGCTATTACTGCTGTGCTTGGACATGTGAATCAAACACAGAAAAGAGATACCCCTCGAACATCTTACAACAATTCCGAAAGGCCAAAACCTACTTGTTATAATTGTGGCATTGTAGGTCATATCAGCTGTGAATGTACAAGACCACGAAATTATCAACGGAATAATAATAATAGTTCCGGAAGCTTTAGAAACAATAATTCTGGAAGTAACTATCAAAGAAATAATATTTCCTCGGCATCACCAATATCTTCAAATAACATCCCAGGAGATAATTCAAGTAATCAACAGGCCGAAGCCATACAGACTTTATTAAACTTGCTTAGTTCCGCAAATCTAAATAATAATGGAAATAATGGATCTCTACCAAACAATGGAGATCGCGAAGCCAACAATGATGACGGACGGCAATCTTATTTTAATATTTATGAAGACCAACCTTTCTATCCCGCAGAAAGAACAAATCGCCCAAACAGAACTGATCCTATAATAACCAGGCAAAGAAAGAAGCCAGCAGAAAATAAAGATAAAGAAAATGAAGTTAAAGAAGTAGAACCTGAAACCATTGTGGAATTTGAAGAAAATCCTCATCAACTTGAAACTGTAGATGTCCAAATGCTATCAAATAAAGTAGATGAACCTAAAGAAACCCTAGATAAAACTGCAAAGAAACCACGAAAAGCCTTTCCAAGAAGAAAACCACTTGAAGAAGAACTTCCTCAAATATCTTCGCTGGTGACACCATATTCAATAGTAGCAGACCTCCAGAATAAACCCGCCAATATCACTTACGGCCAACTTCTTAGAGCAGTACCAAGCATGAGACAAGATCTCGCGAAAGGTTTACAGAAAAAGAAAATGCCTTTCAAAAGAAAACATAAGATTAATCTTGGTGTACAACCTTCTCATCGCGCAACAGCATTGTATTGTAATGCAAAAATCATGGAGAATAACATACCATTAATAGTTGATAGTGGATCCTCTGGCAGTGTAGTATCATCACATCTTTTAAAAAAATTAGGTATTTAAATAGACCGCCCTTCTACCATTAATATGATAAATGTACATGGCGAAAGTAAAAGAGCCTTNAAAATCCTCATCAACTTGAAACTGTAGATGTCCAAATGCTATCAAATAAAGTAGATGAACCTAAAGAAACCCTAGATAAAACTGCAAAGAAACCACGAAAAGCCTTTCCAAGAAGAAAACCACTTGAAGAAGAACTTCCTCAAATATCTTCGCTGGTGACACCATATTCAATAGTAGCAGACCTCCAGAATAAACCCGCCAATATCACTTACGGCCAACTTCTTAGAGCAGTACCAAGCATGAGACAAGATCTCGCGAAAGGTTTACAGAAAAAGAAAATGCCTTTCAAAAGAAAACATAAGATTAATCTTGGTGTACAACCTTCTCATCGCGCAACAGCATTGTATTGTAATGCAAAAATCATGGAGAATAACATACCATTAATAGTTGATAGTGGATCCTCTGGCAGTGTAGTATCATCACATCTTTTAAAAAAATTAGGTATTTAAATAGACCGCCCTTCTACCATTAATATGATAAATGTACATGGCGAAAGTAAAAGAGCCTTGGGAGAGATTTCTGATTTCCCTTTCATTGTAGGTGGAGTAAAGATCCCTATAGATGTCGTTGTAACCGATGCATATTCTTATCAAGCTATTGTTGGCAACGACTGGTTATCTAAAGTGAATGCTAAAATTGATTGGAGTTTATCAATAATGATTATACAATGGAATGAAAAGAAAATTAAAGTTCCGGTTGAATTTAAAAAATTAAACTCTCTCTCCACAGAAAAAGAACAAAATATAGAAGAACAAGAAGAAGAAAATACTGAAGAAAGCGAAGAAGATGAATTTGAAGAGGAAGAACTAGAAGAACACTTATATGCTCATTCTGAAATTGAAAGTGGGCAGGTTAATGAATCTAAAGAAACAGAAGAAACAAACGAAAACAGTGAAAATAATAAAGTCATCCCTTTAACACCTGAAAATAATCTTTCCCCCAAAATCAAGAACGGGCAAAGTGAAAAATTAAATCTACTTGAAGAGATGAATCTAGAAGACCAAATTTTTGATTCCTTCCGTGATGAGACAAACAATACCTCTCGCGGGTTTGGTAATACCAATTTCGAAATTGCTGAAATGATCATCGAAGAGAGTAACACTTTGCTTGAAGACTTTGATGTGGACCTTTCCACCAAGGAAAAGACTCACAAGAGCTTAGGAATTCACAAAACCTCCCTTGATATACCTTTACCAAGAAGCTCTTCCAGAAAAATTATTGAAACCTTAAAGATGCCTGAAGAAGACAACACCATCGTGGAGAAATTGGTGATAAAAAATGATGCTGATCATGAAGATCATGATGATCATGAGATGATCAACATAGTATATGCATGTTACGATGATTATTTTGAGTCAGATGAATTTAGTAGTGATAGTGAAAATGAAGATGATAATGAAATAAGTGCTAGTGAAGAATTTACAGAAGAATCCAGTGAATCCGAAGAAGAAATTATAACTAACTCTAGATATTTCATCCAGGATGACTCAACAAGGGAAGATGATTTTCCCACACCTTTCGAATGGCCAAGAGAATTTAATGTACAAGACTTGAATGGTAAAGAAACCATTACAGATGATAACTTCTATCTTGGTGAAAAATCTTACAGCATGCAAAGTCTAAATGTAGGAGACTTAAGATGGGATCAAGAATATGAACTTGATAGTCTTTTGATAGAAAATAAAGAATTATTTTCTTGGAACACTAAAGACTTGGGAAAAACTGATATAACTCAACATGAAATTCTTACTGAAGATGCTTCACCAATTAAGCAAAGACCCTACAGACACTCGTCTAAAGAAAGAAAGTTCTTGAAAGAAGAAATTGATAACATGTTAGAAGAAGGTATCATTTCTCCTTCTACCAGTCCTTGGAGCTCTCCTGTGGTCCTGGTCAAACAAAAAGATAAAATTAGATTTTGTATTGATTACAGAAAATTAAATCATGTAACCAAGAAAGACAATTATCCTTTACCTAGAATAGATGATTTATTTGACATGTTAGGAACCTCTTCATGGTATACTTCTCTTGACCTTGCAAGTGGTTACTGGCAGGTTAAGATGCATCCAAGAGATAGAGAGAAGACTGCCTTCATAACTCAATATGGAACTTTTGAATTCAATGTTATGCCTTTTGGATTGACTAATGCTCCCTCAACATTTCAAAGATTGATGGATAATATCTTTAAAGATGTAATAGGAAAATATGTTGTAGTATATTTAGATGACTTGAACATCTACTCCTCCAGTTTTGAAGAACATCTAGAACATCTAAAAGAAGTCTTTAAAAGATTAAAATTGGCAGGTCTAAAATTAAAACCCCAAAAGTGTTATTTTGCCAACAATGAATTAAAATTTCTTGGCTATGTCATCAGTTCTGAAGGAATCTCAACCAATCCAGATAAAGTGAAAGCTGTTCAACATTTCCCTATTCTTAAAAACCTTAGACAACTTAGAGGATTCTTAGGTCTTGCTTCCTACTACAGAAGATTTGTCCATGGATTCTCCAAGATGGCTTCTCCTTTAAATAAATTATTGAGGAAAGGAGTGAGATATGAATGGACATCCATCCAACAAAATGCTTTTGAATTACTTAAAGAAAAACTTACTACTGCTCCCATCTTGGCTTACCTAGATAACAAGAAAGAATTTTCATTATTTACTGATGCATCTGACCTTGCTTTAGGTGCAATTTTATCTCAAAAAGATGATAAGGGACATGAAAGAGTAATTGCTTATGCTAGCAAAAGCCTGACTGCAGCTGAGAAAAATTATTCAACTACTGAAAAAGAATGTTTAGCTGTAGTATGGGCAGTTCAACATTATAGACAATATTTACATGGTGTACATTTCCTACTAATTACAGACCATTCCGCCTTAAGAACACTTTTCCATCACAAACTTCCTCAAACAAGACTGGCAAGATGGATTCTTATCTTGCAAGAATATACCTTCACTGTATTACACAAAGCTGGCAAAAAGCATACAAATGTAGACTCACTCTCTAGAATTCAAACATCCTCATATTAAAAACAAAATTCTTATCAACTATAAATTACTTCAAATTTTAATCTTAAAAACAATTTGAAAAGTATCAAAATCTCTAAATAATTATTTAACAACCTAAAAAGAAACAAGAAATTTATTACAAACTATTTACAAAAAAAAATAATCCCTTTAACAAATTAAAGACTTACAAAGAAACAACATTAAGAGTAAAATTTTATTTAAAAATAACATATTAAAACAAATTACAAAATCCTGCAAGAAAATTAAATTTAGAAAAATATATTGTTAGCAACTCAAAAAGAAATTCTTAAAATAAATTATCAAAATCTCCGAAATTCACTTTTTAAATACTATATTAATATTGTCAATCAATTAATTATTAAATTTGATCGAAGAATAAAAACTTTTTTTTTTTTCTTTCATCTTTTTATTACAAAAATTTAGTCAATTCCTTTATACAACTCTTTCCCAACCTTGGTTTTACCTAAAAGAGGTCACAGATTGTTTGTTAATTAAACATTTCAATTTATTATCTTATTTTTCTTCCTTTTTGTGCATTTCTTAATTATTAATTAAATTCGCAAATCCGCTCAAATTTTCGTATCACCGATTTGCATAATAACTTTTTTTTTATTTTTGAAAATAATAATTATACTACTATTATTTTTTTTATCTTTTATTGATAATTTCTTTATATCTTCTTTTTTTTTACACCATTACTTTCCTCTAATACTTTATTGATAATCTAAAACTTTTATTTTTTTTTTACTCTTATTTTTTTATCTATTTTTAATTATATTTTTATTATTATTATTTTTCTTCTTAAAAAAATTTTTTGAATTTCCTTTAACTTAATTAGTACAACAATTGTTATTAATCCTTAATCTGATAGACAAAATGGATCTTACAACGTCAATATATTCTTGGGCTTTGGGCATGTTGTCAGTTCGAAACTATTATAAAAATTACGGCAAAGGTACGACCTTTACACCAAATTTCTTGATGGGGCTCTTACAACAGCCGAAACCTCCCCCAAACAAATAAAAGACCTTAAAAACAAAACAAAACATTTCATAATTCAAGAAGGACTCTTGTACAAAGTTAATAAAAGACAACAACAAAATCCATTAAGAGTATTACAGCCTCAAGAAGTTAATGCTGTATTATATAGCCTCCATAATGACCCTACTTCCGGACATTTTGGATTTCAATCCACTTATCATCGGATAGCAATAAGATACTTTTGGTCACAAATGGGAAATGACATAAAAAACTATATTAAGAGTTGTATTGCATGTCAAAGAAGGGGAAAGCCACAAACTCATGAACCATTACATCCTATAAAAATTGGCAAACCATTTCAAAAAATAGGCATGGATATTGTAGGACCACTTCCAATAACCTCCAAAGGGAACAGATATATAGTGGTAGCCACTGATTACTTAACTAAATGGCCTGAGGCCAGAGCAATAGAAAGAGCCACAGCTGCATCTGTAGCAGATTTCTTCATTGAAGATATAATACATAGACATAGTTGTCCACAAGAATTAGTTACTGACCAAGGAACACACTTCAATAATCATTTGATAAAACTTATGTACCAAAGATTGGGAACTAAACACATTATGACTTCTGCTTATCATCCTCAAGCTAATGGGTTGGTGGAAAGATATAATCGTACTCTCTGTGAAGTTTTAGCTAAATGTGTTTCACAGTCTTCAAAAGACTGGGATTCTTTTGTTACCCCAGCACTTTTTGCATATCGAACAACTAAACATAGCACAACACATCATGAACCATTCTTTTTAGTTTATGGAAGAGAATCAATACTTCCAATAGAATTAAATATTGTCACATACCCTTCTGAAATTTTAAATGAATCACAACATGAAGCTAATATATTTAGAAGAATTGAATCAATAATTGGAAATCTGTCTGAACAGAGAATACAAACAGTAGAAAAAGTAACCAAATCTCAGGTTTACCAAAAAGAGAGACATGATAAAAAGTTTAAAATAGAAAGTTATGATATTGGAGATAAAGTTTTATTATACCGCTCACTGTTGGACAAAAACTGGTCAGGAAAATTAGAAGAAAAGTGGTTAGGACCATATTACATACATGACACAATGGGAAATGGTTCTTACAAGCTAAGAACACTGGAAGGACAAGTTCTAAAAAGAAGTGCTCATGGTAATCGCCTAAAATTATATCATGAGAGACAATATGAATTAACAAATATAGTTTAACACTAAAAACATATTCTTTATTTAGTATAGTTTCTTTTTCTTTTCTCATCTTTTCCTATTTTACTTTTATTTTAATTGTCCTTTGATTTTGCCTATCCTCACACAAAATTCTTTTTTTTATTAAATTTTGAAAATCCTTTCTGATATATTAAAATTTTTTTATCTTAATGAAATCTACACACTTTGTAACACTCAAAATAATGATTGTCCTCCATCTAAATGCTTGAAATCTCGTACAAACAAGTTGATTTAATATTCAAAATTATAATATTAATTCCTTTTTATTCTTTTTATTTTTATTTTTTTTACCACATATTTTTTTTTTATTTACTATTACTTGGACTTTTGAAACTGTCATTTAATCATTAACTTGGAAACTATCTAACAACCTTAAATTGTTTTTTTATTTTATTCCCTTCTATTCTTCTTTACAATTTTTGCAATGAATTTTGAAAACTTTACTATTGAAAACATGTCTATTGAAGAAATTGCTATTATTCTTCAAGAAAAACTCAGACAAGAAGAGGATACAAGAATTGTTTCAATTACAACTGAGGAAATTTCTTATAATGAAACAGAAAACAAAGAAATCAATATCAGGGCTCAGAGAATAAGGAAGAATTTAGAGTTATACAAAGAGGATCTCAAAAGAAATTCAACAGTACCTTACTCCTTTCCAGTTATTTATGGAAACAATTGGGAAACCAAAATCAATGAAATCTGTTTAGAAATACAAAAAGAACATATGCCTAATGTAAAGCTACAAAGATTCTACCAGTTAGGTGTCCTACTGGAAGAAAAGAACTGGAATGAACTTGCAAGGGCAGAACTTAAGAAATACTATTCTATTACTAAAATTAGAGAAGTATGGAAGTCTTCCAGTCGTATATATCAGTTGTATTCAGCAAGAGGGGTACAAAACTTGTTTGAAGCCAAACATATCTCTCCATTCATATTAAATAGAATGCTTAAAGAAAATTTTGATGTCCTACTAAAAGAGGCAAAAGAAACAGGATTTCATGAACTGTTTGGATTTTCGCAGGAGCTCAAAGATTAAGAAGGGAAAAATGTTAGAAGTTTTTTTTTAGTTTATTTTATTTCTTTATTATTTTATTATTTATTCTTTCTTGTTATGTCTTATTTACTATTTATTATTATTTATCTCTAGCTTTATTTATTATTACTTAGTAGTTATTGTATCTATTTTAGAATTGACCTATATATGTTTAGTTATTTCTATTTTTGTATAGTCAGTTAATTAATTAATACCTTAGAATAGTATCAGAAATTCATATTAACTAAAGTAGAATTAGAATAGAAAAGGTTAGTTGACTATCAAAGGACCTTGAAGTTCTCAAGTGAGGTCCTGATCACCTTGACCCTCAAGTGAGGTCCTTAGTTAAAGAGCCCTCAGATGAGGTCCAGCAGCAAGTGAGGTCTGATTATCAGTAGACCTCAAGTGATGGCTTTAGACCTCAAGTGAGGTCCTAGACCTCTAAGAGTAGAAATGTATATAAGGACAAGAGAAATTGTCTTGTCCAAGACAGTTTTGGAGTTTATTCAATTCCTATTTCTTTTATTTTAATAAAATAACAATTACTTTATACTTTTGTCTTAAAGTGTTGCTGAAATAACCCAAGGACATATTGCTTAACTCATACTCACCTTTGATCTTTATTTTTAGTTTATTGAATTAATGATTATTTTTAGATTATAGTTATTGTATTTTGATTTGATTTAGTATTTTGATTAGTGATTGATTATAATTAGTAGGATAAATAGATATTATCCTTGTTTAATTGAATTCCTTCTTAGTTATATTTTATTCCCCAGTATTTATACCCATTCACATAATTTAACCAATACCAGCTTATCACCAAACTAAACCACTATAATTTAGTAAGCTTGCTCTCCCAGGTGGTAACAACGATATCAATGTGATATAATTACGATTTATTTTTTTAAAATTATTTTATTATTAAATTTTTAGAAATAATAAAATTGATATTGGTTTTATATAGAAAATATATTGTATCAATATATTTTCGATATTTTGTTTTATTTTAATAATCATAATGATGTAAAAAATATATCGTGTCGATATATTAAAATTTATTCTATATAAAATTGATATTAGTTTCATATGGAAAATATATTGTATCGATATATTTTCAATATTTTAAAATTTGTCCTGTTTTAATAATTATAACAATATAAAATTGATATTATTTTTATATAATATACATATATATAATATCGATATATTTTTGATATTTTAAAATTTGTCCTATTTCAATAATTATAATGATATAGAAAATATATCATATCGATATATTTTTAATATTTTTAATATATTTTCGACATTTTAAAATTCCATTTCAATAATTATAATGATATAGAATTAATAGTTTTTTATATGCCTTTCGTGGATTAACTGAAGCAAGTGATAACGCGTCAATGGCAACTTGACTATTTGTAAATATACACAGGCGTGATCCTTTCGGAGTAGCATACACTGCTATCAATATGGCAAAGAGTTCAGCTCTAGTTGATGAAATAAACTTTTCCACTTTTCCCTTAAACCTAAAATTTCTATGTTGTTCATTAAATACGTACCATCCACAACCCATAATGGAGATAATCGCATTGCTGGTACCACCTCTGATTAATGAACTATCAGTATATATTTTAATTTCTACACTGTCTGCTAAGTCTTCTCGAATTTGATCCAATCTAAATTGTATATGTTCATTGTCCCAAAAATCCATATATTTTTCAAACATGTTCTTTTTCCCTTATGGTTATTATCTATTATGACCGATGAAGATCCCCAAGGAAAATCTTGATCTGGGCGTCGGGTACCCTCCACTATTTTATTTAATCCTTCTGATATAGCGTCGCCGGTAGACCGTAGATGCAATTTATTTGCTTTGCTCACATGGGGCCTGAGCGATATTGTACTCTTGACTACATTGATACTAATGGATTTGATGACACTTGTTTTCATTAAACAAATATTATCTGACTTCAATTCACTGATAATACTCTTGTCTGTGTATTCACATCCAGTACACTTTTCTATTACGGAATTGGAAGAGTTTTGTGAACTTGTTCCTCGCGTGTAATGTTAAATTGTAAATTCACTTTCGGTTAGAGTTTTTTTCTGTTTGCCTATGATCAGCACTATCGATCCTGGATTTCTTATAGTCACCCATTTGATGTCACCACTTCGTTACCAATATTCCAATCACATGTATTATAACATGCATCCAAACATCTTTAAAGTGCTGGAGCCAACACCCTTGTAGTTGTATTAATAATCACATTATTTTCTAGCATTTTGAACCATCTCGGTTTTGGTCCTCTCTGATCATTATTTGTGATTTCATGCCAATACAAAAGCATTTTACCATTATATGAGACCAATTGTTCAAGAAACATGAGTCCCCGTTTTCTGATGCCCTCTCTACATGAATTATATTGTAGTTTATTTGCTAACACTTCGATTGTAATATTATCACCTTTTATTAAAAGATTATCTTTTAAAGAACATGATAACTTGAACGAGAGATCATGTTTTCTGCTGGGGTATATATAGCCACATTTTCATTCCCGAGGCATATTATCTAAAGCCAGTGACATATTGATAATTTCCCTGAATATTTCCAAAGCCTCTTCGGGTAGGTGTTTGAACCATTCATATTGTAAGGAAGATTGACCAGATGTTTTCTTATTGGAAAGCTTCGCAACAAATTCCACTGCCGTAACCTCCGACAAAAGTTTATCGTACCATGCAGGATTCACGGTATCTAATGGATTGTAAAATTCCTCCCACTTACTAAGTATATTCGTATCAAAATTCCACTTCCTAGTCCAGTTGTAAAAATGATCGCGTACTGCGGCCTTAATTTTTTCACCGTTACTGATGATAACTGGGTTGTGATTTGGGTCATTCGTTACCAGTCTATCCGTAATGATAGATTGGCGGGGACGGTCAAGAATATTATTTATCATACGTTTTGAATTGTCTTTAAGGTCTTCCCAACGTCGTTCTATCGCAATAGTCATTCTTTGGAAAGTCTCTCTTTTCTTTTCTGTTCTTGCAATTCTCTGAAAATGTAGGCTCTCTTTCCGTAACGCTTTCACGATGTCGATCATTGTTGTGTTCAAGCACAATAAATTTTTTATATTATAATTTAGCTCAACAAGTTTTCTCTCCTCAGTTTTAAATCTGTTATGCTCCTTAATCCATTTTAACGATCTTGATCGTTCCTGGTTTATAAATCGATACATCTTGTTTAGAGATTTGGCAATTTTGAAACTTTTAAGAGTGTTTTGTTTTATAGTTTTATTACGTTTGTTGGCCTTGTATTTAGGTATGGTACGGTCAGCCACTTCAGTTATGATATTTTTAAGCGTTTTCCAATTTTTATTTAGTGTTTCATAATTATTGGTACTAACATCGCTTCGTAAAGCGAAAGAAGATTTATTTGAAAGTGATTTTGCTATTTCTGTGAATTTGGTCCATTTTTCATCAGTCATGCCTTTTAGATTATATCTAGGTCCTAAGTTATTAGGCAGGTCTTGATCTCTCATTATACACCAGTTTTTCTTGACTTTGATCTCCAACCATTTATGGTCGCTCTCCGTAATCGTGTGAAGACTTTCAATACTGCATGATTCGATTTTGTCGATCTATTCATGGGGGATCCAAATAGCGTCAATACGGCTTTGATCTGAATATGAACAAATAATTTTCATGTATTATTATAATTAGTAAAATAAAATAAATAAATTTTTAATAAAATTTTGACACTTTACCACCACCACCAATATCTTTCAATTCAATTGCTATTGGTAAACATGATAGCTTCCCTATCATCTTTAATATAAAAATTAATTTAATAATAATATTATTAAAAACATTATGTTGTAATTTTACAAACATACTTTTTTATCACACATGCTCCAAATTCCATATTTATAATTTTTTTCATTTTCAAATTTTCAATTCTTCATTCCAGATTTCCAATTTTTATTTTTATCTTTCAGGAATTATCCCTCTTCCAAGTGTATCCTCCTTGTTCCGGGTTCGCGAAGCTAATTATTATTATAATTATTATAATTATTATAATTATAATTAAATAATAAAAAAATAAAAACCTTTCAGTTGTACGTCGCGAAGTCCATTTCAATCTTCGCGAAGCTAATTATTATTATAATTATTATAATTATTATTATAATTATTATAATTATTATAATTATAATTATTATAATTATAATTATAATTATAATTAAATAATAAAAAAAATAAAAACCTTTCAGCCGTACGTCGCGAAGTCCATTTCAATCTCCGCGAAGCCCACGAAGCCCATTTAGATCCCATGAACTAAAAAAAAGAAAGGTAAGGAAGGAAGCAAGGTAAGTATAAGTTTTTTTTATTTTTTTAAAATAAAAAAAAAATAAAAAAAAATAACTTACCTTTCAGCCCGTACGTCGCGAAGATCAATTTGCGTAACTTGATAATCAGTTTAAATAATTTTTTTTAGAATATTATAACTAATAAAATAAAAAATAAATAAATTAATTTTTTAAATAGTAAATAAATTTGCTATTATTTTTATCCATTGTTGCATCAACGCTTTCGAAGTCACTTAGCGAAGGCTCATTTTTTCAANAAAAAAAATAACTTACCTTTCAGCCGTACGTCGCGAAGTCCATTTCAATCTCCGCGAAGCCCACGAAGCCCATTTAGATCCCATGAACTAAAAAAAAGAAAGGTAAGGAAGGAAGCAAGGTAAGTATAAGTTTTTTTTATTTTTTTAAAATAAAAAAAAAATAAAAAAAAATAACTTACCTTTCAGCCGTACGTCGCGAAGTCCATTTCAATCTCCGCGAAGCCCATTTAAATCTCACAAACTGAGAAGAAGAAAGGTAAGGAAGGAGGCAAAGTAAGTATAAGTTTTTTTTATTTTTTTAAAAATAAAAAAAAATAAAAAAAATAACTTACCTTTCAGCCGTACGTCGCGAAGTCCATTTCGATCTCCGCGAAGCCCATTTCGACCTTCACGAAGCCCATTTAGATCCCACGAGAAAAGAAGAAAGGTAAAGAAGGAGGCAAGGTAAGTATAAGTTTTTTTTTATTTTTTTTAAAAAAAATAAATAAAAAAAGAATAAATGTATTTGTAACAACTTGTTATAAAAGTTATTTTGTAACAACCTTTTTATTTTTTTTTAATAATAAAATTATTTTATGTATTTATTGATAAAATTTATATGTAAAATTTAATTTGGAAAATATTTACTTAATGCATTAAAAACAGTTTAATAGACAAAATTTTGAGTTATAAACAGTTTCTTGAAATTATTAAAAAAAAATTCTTTGTTTTAGTTACACAACTGATCTTTTGTTTTGATTTGTTAATCGCTTAATGTTACACCTGATCCTAAAATTTGATTGGAGTTGTTACATATAACAAGTGTAACAAGTTGTTACAATTAGATTCATCCATAAAAAAAAATAAATAAAAAAAAATAAATAAAAAAAAATAAATTANAAAAAAAAAAAAATAAAAAAAAATAAATAAAAAAAAATAAATAAAAAAAAATAAATAAAAAAAAATAAATAAAAAAAAATAAATAAAAAAAAATAACTTACCTTTCAGCCCGTACGTCGCGAAGATCAATTTGCGTAACTTGATAATCAGTTTAAATAATTTTTTTTAGAATATTATAACTAATAAAATAAAAAATAAATAAATTAATTTTTTAAATAGTAAATAAATTTGCTATTATTTTTATCCATTGTTGCATCAACGCTTTCGAAGTCACTTAGCGAAGGCTCATTTTTTCAAACTGGAATCTGGAGCTAAATTTAACCATATGTCGTGGTACGTCATTCTTTTCTCATCGTTTTAAGAATTTTCTTTTTTAAATTTATTTAACCATTGGATTTTTTTTTCGTTTTTTTTTGTTAATTAAATAAAAATAATTAAAGAAATACGATGATAACATGTGGAAATAACCAAAAACGGATATAAAGAATGATAAAGAATTAGTAGAGCTACGGAAATTCAAAAAAAAAGATAGCAATAATAAATACGCACCAAATTCACACGAAATATTTTCTCTTCAAAAAAAATTCCCACGCATATTTCTACAATTTGCTACATCGAATCCCGAACTGAAAATACTTCGCCAAACAACTTTATCGTAAATACCGTTGGGGTGATAAATTCCAAGGACCAAGAGGATAAAACCTATTTGCAAATAACTGCATTTTATCCCTTGGACAAGAACAAACCATGCGACTTGTCAAAGTTCGAATTAAATGATGTTATTCAAGTAGAAGGTCGATTTCTTATCACTGAGAATGATGAAAATGATGAAACGGAAGAAAATAATTTAATCAAGGTAAATAAATAAAAAAATAAATAAAACTGATTGTCAACCAAAATATGTATACAACCAAAATATATGTACAACCAATAAACTAGCGACGAAGTCGCAGAATAAACCTCTTCTAGTTATTAAATTATTTTAATATCCAAAAACTTTCTATTACGTTCAAAATGGAACTAAAATAAAATAAAGTGAATTTAAAGTAAGGTAAAAAATATAAGAAATGAAATAAATGGAGGTAATAAGATAAATGATAGTAGTGAGATAAACAGAAGAAGCAAGATGAATAAGGTAACAAGATAAATGGTGAAGTGAGATAAGGAAGGAAATTAAAGAAAAGGAAGAGGGAATGAAGTGAAGAAAAAAATTAATATGAAAGAAAGACTAAATAATAATTATTTCTTTATTTTCAGTTTATAATAATGGACAATGGATAAATAAAGATAATAATAATAATAATGGTAATTATTTATTTTTATAATTATTACTATTAAATAATTTATAAAAATAATATTATTATTTAAATAGTTTATAATAATAATAGCAATGAGAATAAAGGACAAGGGCCAATAACAAAAAGCCAATAATGAAGGATAAACGACAAAAGACTAAAGATAGAGGATTAACAACGAAGGACTAACGACGACCAACAATGACCAATGACAACCAACAATGAAGGACCAACAACAGTTAACGACGAACTAATAACAGACCAACGATGAACTAATAACAGACCAACGACGAACTAATAACAGACCAACGACAGATCAACAATAGAGGATAATAAATAAGTAATAAGAATAATTATGGTAACAATATTCATTTCATAATAAATTAATATAATTAATATAATATAATTAATATAATTAATATAATTAATATAATTATATTTATTATTATTAAACAGTTATAATAATGATGATAATGGTGATAACGATAATAGTCAATAGTGATGATGATAATTACAAGAATAATAATCATGATGATAATAATAATAATTATGGTAACAATAATTTATTTTATAATTTATATTATTAAATTAATATAATTAGTATTAACAATTATTTATTTATCTGACTTTCATTATTAAATAGTTTACAATAACAATAATAATAATTAGGAATAATAATAGTAGGAGTTATTTTTTTTAATCTTCTTGGGAATGAATACTGATTCATAGTCAGTGATATGGGTCTTAAATTTTTCATTCAGTATGGACATGCAAGCCATCAGAGTGTTAGGAAAAGTTGAGATTATCGAATCTGGTCATTTCCGTTTTTTTTTTTCTTGACCAAAAAAAAAGTACGAAAGTACAAACGTGTAAATTATTATAATTTATACATGAAAATTATTATAGTTTAAACTGGACCATAGGTCTTCCTGTAATAATTTTCGAAAGTGCGAAAGTGTGAATTATTATAGTTTAAACTGGACCACAGGTCTTCCTGTAATAATTTTCAAAGTGCGAAAGTGCGAAAGTGCGAAAGTGTGAAAGTGCGAAAGTGTGAAAGTGCGAAAGTGTGATAGTGCGATAGTGCGATAATTTCTTTTTCTTTTTCTGCAAGGAATTGGTCACCTTTGCAGTCATATTTTTTTTTTTAATATTTTAATTATTTTTAATATTTTAATATTTTAATTATTAGAAAAAATATAATAATATATTATAATTATAATTATATAAATAAAAGTATTAAAAAGAATTTATTATTTATAAATATTGGTAATAGAATAAATAAATAAAAAAATTGCTAGATATCACCGTAGGTGATTATTACCACCGGAAAAAGTTAGGGTTAGGGTTGATCAAGGAATTATGAAATTTTGCCTAGTAGTGACAATCACCTGCAGTGATATTTAACAATACTCAATAAATAATATCGATAATAGAATAGGTTATAATTTACTAATTAAATAACAAAAATTGAAATTCTATTGTAATTCATAATAAAATTATTCATTTAACTAACATAGTTTAATTAGATGTTAAATATTATATATCACATATTCAAGTTACACCTATTAGAGTTCTAGCTTGATTAAGTATTTATTATACCTATTAGGGTTGTGGCTTGATTAGGTGTTGAATATTATATATCACATACTTTAGCATTAGAAATAAATTGTTATATACTCAAGTTGTACCTAATATTGAATAATATAATTGAAGTTGTGTTTAGTTCACAACTTCAAGCCGCTGTAAAACTTAAAATCTTTTTTGTGACAGCAATAAAAATACACATTAACATATTATTAGACGGTAAACAAAAAAAAAAAGCGTCGTCTCAAGTAAAAGAATTGGACCATATAACTAGAAACGTTTCTTTTGAAGCCAAATCTGAATATAATTATGGCTTAAATCTTTTTAATTATGTATAAAATAATAATAATAATAGTAATAATAATAATAATAATAATAAATAATAATAGTAATAATAATAGTAATAGTAATATTAATAATAATAATAATAGTAATATATAATTAATAATATATTTTAAATATATTTTTATTAAATAATTATAACAATATAATATTTTTAATATTTAATTATTTCTTGATATTTTTAATATTTAATTGTTTATATAATATTATTTTGATTATCGTTTCAAAATTGTGAAAATTTAAATAAAAATTTTTTTAAATGAGTATTTAACAAATTTTTAATCCCATAATATTTTTATATTTTATTAATTGTGTATATAAATAGATTTGAAAACCTATACTATTAACGGTTAATGGTTATGCTACCATTTAACAAGGCAAATGTGTCTGGTCCAACCTAAGGACCTCAAGTAACTGCAGCTCTACTCGGATAAGGACTATCCTTTCCTAAGGCTAAAAAGGGTATATATTTTGGACAACTTATCGTCTGGTTCCCGTGATGCTTCGTCGGTTGTTCAGTCGGGTAAACCTTACAGAGCATAATCGACATAAATAGTTCACTTACGAACTCTGGTGGAATTCCAGTAATGGCTTGGTACCAGCCTCGCTAACCTNTAATAATAATAATAATAATAAATAATAATAGTAATAGTAATAGTAATAGTAATATTAATAATAATAATAATAGTAATATATAATTAATAATATATTTTAAATATATTTTTATTAAATAATTATAACAATATAATATTTTTAATATTTAATTATTTCTTGATATTTTTAATATTTAATTGTTTATATAATATTATTTTGATTATCGTTTCAAAATTGTGAAAATTTAAATAAAAATTTTTCAAATGAGTATTTAACAAATTTTTAATCCCATAATATTTTTATATTTTATTAATTGTGTATATAAATAGATTTGAAAACCTATACTATTAACGGTTAATGGTTATGCTACCATTTAACAAGGCAAATGTGTCTGGTCCAACCTAAGGACCTCAAGTAACTGCAGCTCTACTCGGATAAGGACTATCCTTTCCTAAGGCTAAAAAGGGTATATATTTTGGACAACTTATCGTCTGGTTCCCGTGATGCTTCGTCGGTTGTTCAGTCGGGTAAACCTTACAGAGCATAATCGACATAAATAGTTCACTTACGAACTCTGGTGGAATTCCAGTAATGGCTTGGTACCAGCCTCGCTAACCTGATCTAGCCTGATCACTGAGCTTAGTGATCCAGAGCCTGAGGGACTCTGTAAACAAAACCTTCTTTTAATTTTTGTTAAAGGTGGAATATACTATATGTCGATCAAATATGCTTATATAATTTCATAATTTTAATTTTATCAAAATATTATTTCAAAAATTATCATATTAATATCTTTTTGATATCATATATTTTGAATTTTAAAATATTGTAAAGATATCATTGCAAAATATTTTATAATTTTAATTTTATTAAAATGCAAAAATATATTATTTTAAAAAGAAAAATTATCTTTTCGATATCGTTAAGATATTAAAAATAAATAAAAAATATCACTGAAATATTTTGAATTTTAAAAATATTGTAAAGATATTGTTGCAAAATAAAATTGATATTTCATAATTTAATTTTATCAAAATATTGCAGATATATTATTTCAAAAAGAAAAATTATCATATTAATATTCTTTCGATATCATTAAGATATTAAAAATAAATAAAAAATATCACTGAGATATTTAAATATTTTGAATTTTTAAAAATATTGTAAAGATATCGTTGTGAAATAAAATCGATATTTCATAATTTAATTTTATCAAAATATCGCGGAGATATCATTTAATAATAAAAAAATATAATTTTGATATCATTTCGATATTGTATATTCTCAAAACAATATCGTAAAAATATTTAACAATATTAAATTTTTTAGTTTTATATAATATCCTAAAGGTATTATATAATATCATAATGATATTTATAAATATAGCAACGATATCATAATTATATCTTTATAATATCGTTATGATATAATTGTTATATTTTAAGTAGTTATATCGCAGGGATATTTTTGCAATATAGTATTGATATCTTTTTGATATCGAAATTATATTTTTAAAAAACAACGATTTCAGCAAAGATCATCTTGTTCATTATATGCCCAGTTAGGGGTTTTCACCAGAGGGGGAAAATCGTACCGCTGAACTTCATCGGAATAGTTTCGTTTCCGTTGTAATTGAGCAGTAGTACTTGAAGCCGATTGGGGATCAAGTATATTTCTGAGCAAATGTTTTAGCTAAATATTACGTGAAAATAGATTAAAAAAAAAATAAGTATTAAGGAAATTTCGGAAATAAATCAATAATAAATTAATAATAATTGTTAAAGAATAAAAGTATTTCGAAAATAAATCAGAAATTGGTTTTTTTGCATATAATATTAAAAAAAAAGAGAAAAAAAAATAAGTATTAGTAATATTTCGGTAATAATTTGAAAGTGAAAAAATAAATATCAGTAATAAATCATTAATAAATCGGTAATAAATCAGAAATTGATTTTTTTACATATAATATTAAAAAAAAAAGAGAAAAAATAAGTATTAATAATATTTCGATAATAGAAAAAAAATAAAATATCAGTAATAAATCAATAATAAATCGGTAATAAATCAATAATAAATAAAAGAATATAATTTTTTGTATATAATATTAAAACCCTATAAAAACTACGATATTTAAAATATACTTAAAATATATTTAAAATATATTTTATTAAGTATTTTTTAAGTATTTTTTAAGTATATAAGAAATTACTTAAAATATTATTATTAAGTAATTTCTTATATACTTAAAAAATACTTAATAAAATATATTTTAAATATATTTTAAGTATATTTTAAATATATTTTAAGTATATTTTAAATATATTTTAAGTATAAAATAATAATATTTTAAGTAGTTTTTTATAAATACAATTAAGTATATTTTAAATATATTTTAAGTATAAAATAATAATATTTTAAGTAGTTTTTTATAAATACAATTAAGTATATTTTAAATATATTTTAAGTATAAAATAATAATATTTTAAGTAGTTTTTTATAAATACAATTAAGTATATTTTAAATATATTTTAAGTATAAAATAATAATATTTTAAGTAGTTTTTTATAAATACAATTAAGTATATTTTAAATATATTTTAAGTATAAAATAATAATATTTTAAGTAGTTTTTTATAAATACAATTAAGTATATTTTAAATATATTTTAAGTATAAAATAATAATATTTTAAGTAGTTTTTTATAAATACAATTAAGTATATTTTAAATATATTTTAAGTATAAAATAATAATATTTTAAGTAGTTTTTTATAAATACAATTAAGTATATTTTAAATATATTTTAAGTATAAAATAATAATATTTTAAGTAGTTTTTTATAAATACAATTAAGTATATTTTAAATATATTTTAAGTATAAAATAATAATATTTTAAGTAGTTTTTTATAAATACAATTAAGTATATTTTAAATATATTTTAAGTATAAAATAATAATATTTTAAGTAGTTTTTTATAAATACAATTAAGTATATTTTAAATATATTTTAAGTATAAAATAATAATATTTTAAGTAGTTTTTTATAAATACAATTAAGTATATTTTAAATATATTTTAAGTATAAAATAATAATATTTTAAGTAGTTTTTTATAAATACAATTAAGTATATTTTAAATATATTTTAAGTATAAAATAATAATATTTTAAGTAGTTTTTTATAAATACAATTAAGTATATTTTAAATATATTTTAAGTATAAAATAATAATATTTTAAGTAGTTTTTTATAAATACAATTAAGTATATTTTAAATATATTTTAAGTATAAAATAATAATATTTTAAGTAGTTTTTTATAAATACAATTAAGTATATTTTAAATATATTTTAAGTATAAAATAATAATATTTTAAGTAGTTTTTTATAAATACAATTAAGTATATTTTAAATATATTTTAAGTATAAAATAATAATATTTTAAGTAGTTTTTTATAAATACAATTAAGTATATTTTAAATATATTTTAAGTATAAAATAATAATATTTTAAGTAGTTTTTTATAAATACAATTAAGTATATTTTAAATATATTTTAAGTATAAAATAATAATATTTTAAGTAGTTTTTTATAAATACAATTAAGTATATTTTAAATATATTTTAAGTATAAAATAATAATATTTTAAGTAGTTTTTTATAAATACAATTAAGTATATTTTAAATATATTTTAATTTATTTTAATAATATTTTAATAATATTTTAATTATATTTTAAGTATTTTTTAAGTATACGTATTTCTTATAGGGAAAAAAAAAGAGAAAAAATAAGTATTAGTAATATTTCAGTAATAAATTAAATGAAAAAAAATAAAATCATTAATAAATCGATAATAAATAAAAGGATATATATAATATTAAAAAAAAAAGAGAAAAAATAAGTATTAGTATTATTTCGAAAAAGAAAAAAAATAAATATCAATAATAAATAGATAATAAATCGGTAATAAATAAAAGGATATATATAATATTAAAAAAAAAAGAGAAAAAATAAGTATCGGTAATAAATTAAAATCATTAATAAATCGATAATAAATCGATAATAAATAAAAGGATATATATGTTGTGCCTCAGATGTCTTCTTGACTCAGTTGTCACCTGAGGCACCTCAGGTGTAAATCATCATCTGAGGTGCCTGATGTGAATTGTTTCAAAAAATGATCATCTGAGTCAAGAATTAATTTGAGGTACCTCAAGTGTCATACAATCTTCAATGTGATGCGATCTGCGATCTTTAATATTTTGTGATTTGCAATCTTTAATTTTTTTTTTCGTGACAATAAAATTATATAATATTTTTTCGCGACAATAAAATATACCTTTAATTTTTTTTAAAATCACCATGGAATATAATTTTATTAGTAGAGAAACTTTTAACAAAATTATTGAACAATATATAACAAATCTTCCAGTATTTAAACAAGAAAAAGCTCTCATTAATTCTGATCTTTATGATAAAATTAAAGAAATACTCTTAAATCCAAAAAATAACAATATTTGTAATAAAAATACACATGTCTGGGCTAAGAAAAAATTTAAATTAGAAGAAATAACACCTGGTGATTATAGAGTACTTGTAAAAGAAAGTCTTCTTCCAGTATTGACAATTGAAAATATGTATGAAATTTTTTGTCGAACTCATGCTGAAATTACACAACATGGAGGACAAAGACAAACATGAACTGCAATAAAAACAAAATGGGGTTGGATTAAACAAAGTATTATTGATGAATTAGTTAATAATTGTACAATATGAATTCCTGAACCAATATATAGTAAAGTTTAATTTAATTAAATAAATTATTTATTTTATTATTTAATTATTAAATCTTATTCAATTGTAAATTATTAATTTAGATAATATAATTCCTGAGCCAGTATTAGGTAAATTATTAAATAAATAATATATTTATTATTTAAATATTAAATATTTTTATTTTTAATTTAATTTAGATAATTTAATTTTTGAATTAGAACAAAGTAAAAGTTTATATTTATTTAAATAAATTATATTTTTTATATTTAAAAGATATTGTTTAAATAATTATTGTTAAATTTATATACAGTTGCATCAGAACAAGAAAAAGGTTTTTTAATTATATTTTTTAATTATTTAATTTTATTTATTATAACAATTTAATTATTTTAATTTTATTTATTATAACAATTTAATTATTATTTTTAATA
>PQFF01000282.1:38542-73621 GCA_003547095.1 Diversispora epigaea | reverse complement strand
ATTGAGAATGAATCTGTTTTTATGGATATTACAAATAATATTTCTTCTACACATGAAAATACAATTACTGGACATGGAATATTAAGAGAAGCTGCACGTCGAGATTTACAAATTTATACTGACAAGATGGCCAAACAAATGAATAAAGGAAGAAAAAGAATAATGAAACATCAAATTGGAGATTTAGTTAGAGTGGTTGTACCAAAAATTGATAGATTTGGTGTTGATCGACCTACTCTTCCATGTAAAATTTTGGAAAAAACCAATAATGATAAATACCAATTGAGTTCTAAATTTGGAATACTTGAGATATATTATTTCACAAATGAAATGGAATCTTTGGGAACTGCAGTTTTTCCAGAATTAGACAATATTCCTTCAAATAAAATATCAATAAGAGAGGCATTACGTCTCCAAAGTGTTGGATCAGTAACAGGAGGTATATGCAATTGTAAAACAGATTGTAATAATAACAAATGTCGATGTAAAAGGACAAGTGAAAAATGTACNTTTTTATTATTTAATTTTTAAATATTATTTAATTTATTAATTTAGATGATATAATTCCTGAACCAATATATGGTAAAGTTTAATTTAATTAAATAAATTATTTATTTTATTATTTAATTATTAAATCTTATTCAATTGTAAATTATTAATTTAGATAATATAATTCCTGAGCCAGTATTAGGTAAATTATTAAATAAATAATATATTTATTATTTAAATATTAAATATTTTTATTTTTAATTTAATTTAGATAATTTAATTTTTGAATTAGAACAAAGTAAAAGTTTATATTTATTTAAATAAATTATATTTTTTATATTTAAAAGATATTGTTTAAATAATTATTGTTAAATTTATATACAGTTGCATCAGAACAAGAAAAAGGTTTTTTAATTATATTTTTTAATTATTTAATTTTATTTATTATAACAATTTAATTATTATTTTTAATACCTTTATTACTTTAATATTAATAATTACAAATTAGATTCTTCAGTTACAAATCTTACTTCTCAAACTATTTCTTCAGATATTTGTTCTCAACCAACAATTTCACGTCAAGTATCATCCCTTTCTACAAATATTTCTTCTCTATTGACCATAGAAAAAGAAAATATTGAGAATGAATCTGTTTTTATGGATATTACAAATAATATTTCTTCTACACATGAAAATACAATTACTGGACATGGAATATTAAGAGAAGCTGCATGTCGAGATTTACAAATTTATACTGACAAGATGGCCAACCAAATGAATAAAGGAAGAAAAAGAATAATGAAACATCAAATTGGAGATTTAGTTAGAGTGGTTGTACCAAAAATTGATAGATTTGGTGTTGATCGACCTACTCTTCCATGTAAAATTTTGGAAAAAACCAATAATGATAAATACCAATTGGATTCTAAATTTGGAATACTTGAGATATATTATTCCGCAAATGAAATGGAATCTTTGGGAACTGCAGTTTTTCCAGAATTAGACAATATTCCTTCAAATAAAATATCAATAAGAGAGGCATCACGTCTCCAAAGTGTTGGATCAGTAACAGGAGGTATATGCAATTGTAAAACAGATTGTAATAATAACAAATGTCGATGTAAAAGGACAAGTGAAAAATGTACAANAAGAAAATATTGAGAATGAATCTGTTTTTATGGATATTACAAATAATATTTCTTCTACACATGAAAATACAATTACTGGACATGGAATATTAAGAGAAGCTGCATGTCGAGATTTACAAATTTATACTGACAAGATGGCTAACCAAATGAATAAAGGAAGAAAAAGAATAATGAAACATCAAATTGGAGATTTAGTTAGAGTGGTTGTACCAAAAATTGATAGATTTGGTGTTGATCGACCTACTCTTCCATGTAAAATTTTGGAAAAAACCAATAATGATAAATACCAATTGGATTCTAAATTTGGAATACTTGAGATATATTATTCCGCAAATGAAATGGAATCTTTGGGAACTGCAGTTTTTCCAGAATTAGACAATATTCCTTCAAATAAAATATCAATAAGAGAGGCATCACGTCTCCAAAGTGTTGGATCAGTAACAGGAGGTATATGCAATTGTAAAACAGATTGTAATAATAACAAATGTCGATGTAAAAGGACAAGTGAAAAATGTACAAACAGATGTCATGGTGGACGTCCATGTCAAAAAAAAAATTAAAATTAAAATTAAATAAATTTTATAAATTTTTAAAGTTTTATAATAAATAAATTAAACTTGAATTTGATTTTAATATTTATTTTTTTTCAATAATTAAATTTGTATTAAATTAATAAATTAATTATTAAATAGATCTTAAAATATACTTAGAAAAATTAAAAAACAAAAAATATATTTTGTTTAAAAAAATTTGAGAACATACTATATTTTATTATGAAAAAAATTTTAAATACTGGAAGATTTGTTATATATTGTTCAATAATTTTGTTAAAAGTTTATCAGTAAATTTTTTTAAACGTAAGCCTTCGAAGTCCTTCACCCCGATAACCTTCAAATACCTTCAACATAAACGTAATATTTACAAAAGTTATTGGTACTGAAAATCTTCATTTTTATTAATAAAACGTAATACTCCGGAGGTTATTGATATCAATAACCTTCAATAATCTTCACTTTATCATAATAAACGTAATATTTGCGAAAGTTATTGGTCTGATAACCTTCAATAACCTTTGAAAATGAAATTATTACAATAACCTTCGACATAAAAAATTTCCTGATATTTCTCTACTAATAAAATTATATTCCATGGTGAGTTTAAAAAAAATTAAAGGTATATTTTATTGTCGCAAAAAAAATATTATATAATTTTATTGTCACGAAAAAAAAAAATTAAAGATTGCAAATCACAAAATATTAAAGATCACAGATCGCATCACATTGAAGATTGTATAACACTTGAGGTACCTCAAATTAATTCTTGACTCAGATGACAACTGAGTCACCTCAGATGATCATTTTTTGAAACAATTCACATCAGGCACCTCAGATGATGATTTACACCTGAGGTGCCTCAGGTGACAATTGAGTCAAGAAGACATCTAAGGCACAACATATATAATATTAAAAAAAAAGAGAAAAAAAATAAGTATTAGTAATATTTCGGTAATAAATGGAAAGAGAAAAAAAATAAAATATCAGTAATAAATCAGTAATAAATCGATAATAAATAAAAGAATATATATAATATTAAAAAAAAAAAGAAAAAATAAGTATTAGTAATATTTCGGTAATAGAAAAAAAATAAAATCGATAATAAATCAATAATAAATCGATAATAAATAAAAGAATATATATAATATTAAAAAAAAAAAGAAAAAATAAGTATTAGTAATATTTCGGTAATAGAAAAAAAATAAAATCGATAATAAATCAATAATAAATCGATAATAAATAAAAGAATATAATTTTTCGGCATTGTTAAATCACACCAGTGGTGTTCAACACCAGTGGCATATGATTTGTTTGAGCCAATAAAAATAAAGCATGATTTATTTTTTATTAGTAAAATATGATTTGTTTTGGCCAATAAAAATAAAGCATATGATTTATTTTTATTAATAAAATATACTTTATAAACTATTTATATACATGTAATATTGTATCATACATCATAAACGTTGATATATTGCCTTTATTTGTTATATAAATCCGGATTTTTTTTCAGTTTCTCTTTGAAAAATAGTAAACTTAGGTTTTTTCTCTCTTATCACCAGTCCCAAAGTTAACTAGTGGTGGTTCCTTTGCGGACATGTTCGCGCATTATGACCTATCTCACTACAGACACCACATGTCCTCTTATTTGTCAAATCATTTGTTACGTCGTGTAACATTTTTCGAAGCCTTTTATGTGGTAATTCCGCATGACTTTTGGGTTCGGGGTCTCCTCACGATTTACATCATCATAATTGTTCTTATCGGTGTTCTCATCAGAAACCTCTTTTTTTTTTCCTTGCAACTTACAATGACACGGGCATCTTTGGGCTTCCGGCCTTTTTTTCTGGTAATGATGGGGTTGCTGATAGTAGACGCAAATTCGGTGATATTTCCGTTCACAGCTTGACCGATGATTTCAGCCTCTATTTCCTCAATAAAATTCAAATGAACTTTATAGAGCTCCTCCGATTTACCCGTAGCAATAGCCAGATTCAACGCTTTCTTCATAATACCAAATCCTTTTCCGTATTGTTGCTTTACAGACATCTCTCCACGTACTTCTTTTGTAAAAACGTAGTTGTCCCGGATAGCTTCTAAATGCGAAAAGTTGACTTCTGTGACTTCAGTAGAATGCTCCACTGCACCAAGTTCCTCACCTAAAGTCGCTGAAATTGTTGGATCATGGAGAAAACTTGAATCTTCCGCCATGACTGACGAATCCGTATACCAGCATTGTGGTACAAGTCGAATATGAAATTTTGCGATCGATGAAATAAGCATAATCGCAAAAAAATGACGGCACACAAGTCCACGATTAATTATTGTTAGGCATGTGCAAATATGAGCAGCATTGTCATACAATATTACAAAATGCTCGCTCTTTTTACTAATGGAAGAAATGCGCTATAATTCACGGATTCTTGCCAGATCGAGACCCTCAATCAGCTGTTCAAGTTCCACCAAACAAACGTCGAACATATCTTCAGTAAACATGCCATCTGGTGAATCCAAAATAATCTACAATAAGGAGAAAGAGTTAATAAAAGTTATCTATAAAAAAATAAATAAATAAATAAATTCAAACCATACCCGTTTCCCAAGTTCGTCCTCCAAAATAGCTCTCTGGCATCGATAGTGCATGCTGCGATTCATCTCGTGGCGTTGCAGTTTAAGAATTGCCGGAGTCAAATACTGTTGACACGAAACATCCACTTTTTTAAAATAACAATTGTGATAATTCTGATCTTGGCTTGCAGGAAGCTGACCAATAGTTTCATTCAAATGAATGAACCGGCTTTCCCTCAGCAGTAACTTTTCGATTACGGATTCNAGCTCTATAAGAGATGAAGATCCGTTAACATGATTTTTTATAATGCTGTTATATGATTCAACACGCTGCGTGCTTTGTATCCCACCATTGAATGCACGGTGCGTGAAACACAGTACCCAAGCCTCTCGACACTGATAAAAATAACGCTGCAAGTAATTTGCGGCATCAGTATATTCAGTTATCAATTCGGCCCACCTCTCCTCAAAGATAGATTCTACACGACTATTTCGTGCATAACAAAAAGCTGAAAAAAATTTTGCCCACTTTTCACCACGAAATTTGCCCAAAAAATGTTTTTCTAAATTCTTTCGAATATGGAAAAGGCAAAAATGATGCTTTGTCGTTGGCCAAGAATCGTTTACCGCAGCAATCATTGCAGGATCTGCGTCCGTATAAAGTAGGCGTGGTTTTAGTCCACCTGTTGCGTCAAGTATACTTCGGAAAACCCATGCAAAGCTTTCTTTGGTCTCATCCGACAGAACGGCTGTTGCTGCAAGGCGGGAGCGATTGTGATTGTCAACTAGAATTACGATGCACAGAATCATCGAATAACGGTTGGTTTTTGCGGTTGTATCAAGGAGAACAATATCATGGAAACGGGCCCATAATTCCTGTTGGCTGGGACGTATCCAGCAGAGTCGTATGAGACGATTGTCTTGTCCTTCAAACTGTGCATCAACGTGGAAAGAGGGATTTTCGTTCTGTTGCTTCATGAGACTAAGATAAACCAAACCAGCGTCACTTTTAACTTGATTTTTTTCACGGCGAAATAGATTAATTAAGTTATATACGTCGCGATCATGGATATACATTCCCGGATTTTTGTGTTGTAACACTTCAACAATTGCACCAGACCGCACACCACATGTTGTAAGTAACCTTACATCATCCTGCATTTCGGGAGTGAACTTTCGATAACTGGGTGCAAGAACAGCGATGTTATCAACAAGTTTATGATTGTGCTGACTTTCAACCTTCGTTATATAAACCATATTGTCATTCTTCCGACGGTAGGCGTTAATACGAAATTGACAGTTACCAGAATTATGGGCTGAATTACGACTATCTTTGGTGTGTGCTTCTTTTCTTACCACATATTTTCTACCTTTGGTGCATGCGTAAATACGCCGCTGGGGTATCCCATCGTTTTTATCTTTCTCACTATGAGTTATCGTAAGAGCAAAACCTTGCTCTAACCCATAGTTTTTAAGCCATCTAAATTGAAAACAAGTTAAAATTTTTTTTTTTTTTACAATAACACCTCCGGCACTACATACTCATCAAGTTTTATCCAATTATCAAAAGCCATCTCTGTTGTTACCGGGTAAAGTGGTCCATCATTAAGCTCGTTAAAGGGAATATCATCCAGATTTTCAGTTAAGTTAAGGTCATTAACATTATTTTGATCAAATGACGGTACTTCAAGATAATTATCACTATTACAAATTTCGGCAGCAAAGTTGGAAAGAAGATTTGAAGAAGTAGAAGAGGAAGCCTGGGAAAAAGAAACGTGGGAAAAAAATGGTGTGTTATACATGGCGAGTATGGTTATGTAAGACGTTTTGTGGCTATACATGTTCCCAAAATTGATTTTGGATTTTTGAGGTATTTCGACTTTTTGAGATTTATGCAGAATCTATTCTATATATGGAAGTAAAAAAAGTACCCAGTTATGTGTATCTTCAATCAAAGAATAAATCTGGATGGTCAAAAAATTTCGGGTTTTAAGTAAAATAATTTCGTCTTCTATGAAAAACTATTTCGACTTTTTTCCCCAAAATTGCAATTTCGGGACCCCAAAATAATTTTGCGTGCAAGTATATTTGTGGCTATACATGTTCCCAAAATTGATTTTGGATTTTTGGGGTATTTCGACTTTTTGAGATTTATGCAGAATCTATTCTATATATGGAAATAAAAAAAGTATCCAGTTATGTGTATCTTTAATCAAAGAATAAATCTGGGTGGTCAAAAAATTTCGGGTTTTAAGTAAAATAATTTCGTCTTCTATGAAAAACTATTTCGACTTTTTTCTCCAAAATACCAATTTCGGGGCCCCAAAATGATTTTGCGTGCAAGTATATTTGTGGCGCGTCTGTTTATTTTTTTAATTAATTAATACAAAACGATTTACCAATAATATTCATTAACTAAACCCGTGATATAATGTATATGATGTATCATGTGATTATATGATGTGGTGTACAACACCACTGGTGTGATTTAAAGTTACCGTAATTTTTTGTATATAATATNTGGTCAAAAAATTTCGGGTTTTAAGTAAAATAATTTCGTCTTCTATGAAAAACTATTTCGACTTTTTTCCCCAAAATTGCAATTTCGGGACCCCAAAATAATTTTGCGTGCAAGTATATTTGTGGCTATACATGTTCCCAAAATTGATTTTGGATTTTTGGGGTATTTCGACTTTTTGAGATTTATGCAGAATCTATTCTATATATGGAAATAAAAAAAGTATCCAGTTATGTGTATCTTTAATCAAAGAATAAATCTGGGTGGTCAAAAAATTTCGGGTTTTAAGTAAAATAATTTCGTCTTCTATGAAAAACTATTTCGACTTTTTTCTCCAAAATACCAATTTCGGGGCCCCAAAATGATTTTGCGTGCAAGTATATTTGTGGCGCGTCTGTTTATTTTTTTAATTAATTAATACAAAACGATTTACCAATAATATTCATTAACTAAACCCGTGATATAATGTATATGATGTATCATGTGATTATATGATGTGGTGTACAACACCACTGGTGTGATTTAAAGTTACCGTAATTTTTTGTATATAATATTAAAAAAAAAGAGAGAAAAAATAAGTATTAGTAATATTTCGGTAATAAATTAAATGAAAAAAGATAAAATCATTAATAAATCGATAATAAATAAAAGGATATATATAATATTAAAAAAAAAGAGAAAAAATAAGTATTAGTAATATTTCGATAATAAACTAAAAGAGAAAAAATAAATATCAGTAATAAATCATTAATAAATCGGTAACACAGATCGAAATATTAAAAATCGGGTATCTATCTGTCACATATCGGGTACCCGACTCGTGCCTAATTTCGGGTACCCGATAGGGCCCCGATATGTGTAAAAAAATATTTTCTACACTTATCGGGTACCCGATATGTCACCGATATGCCATATCCTACACATATCTGTCACATATCGGGTACCCGATAGTCTAAATACCCGATAAGTCCCCGATATGTGTAGGATATGGCATATCGGTGACATATCGGGTACCCGATAAGTGTAGAAAATATTTTTTTACACATATCGGGGCCCTATCGGGTACCCGAAATTAGGCACGAGTCGGGTACCCGATATGTGACAGATAGATACCCGATTTTTAATATTTCGATCTGTGTTACCGATTTATTAATGATTTATTACTGATATTTATTTTTTCTCTTTTAGTTTATTATCGAAATATTACTAATACTTANCACCACTGGTGTGATTTAAAGTTACCGTAATTTTTTGTATATAATATTAAAAAAAAAGAGAGAAAAAATAAGTATTAGTAATATTTCGGTAATAAATTAAATGAAAAAAGATAAAATCATTAATAAATCGATAATAAATAAAAGGATATATATAATATTAAAAAAAAAGAGAAAAAATAAGTATTAGTAATATTTCGATAATAAACTAAAAGAGAAAAAATAAATATCAGTAATAAATCATTAATAAATCGGTAACACAGATCGAAATATTAAAAATCGGGTATCTATCTGTCACATATCGGGTACCCGACTCGTGCCTAATTTCGGGTACCCGATAGGGCCCCGATATGTGTAAAAAAATATTTTCTACACTTATCGGGTACCCGATATGTCACCGATATGCCATATCCTACACATATCTGTCACATATCGGGTACCCGATAGTCTAAATACCCGATAAGTCCCCGATATGTGTAGGATATGGCATATCGGTGACATATCGGGTACCCGATAAGTGTAGAAAATATTTTTTTACACATATCGGGGCCCTATCAGGTACCCGAAATTAGGCACGAGTCGGGTACCCGATATGTGACAGATAGGTACCCGATTTTTAATATTTCGACCTGTGTAATAAATAAAAGGATATATATAATATTAAAAAAAAAGAGAAAAAATAAGTATTAGTAATATTTCGGTAATAGAAAAAAAATAAAATCGATAATAAATCGATAATAAATCGATAATAAATCGATAATAAATAAAAGAATATAATTTTTTGTATATAATATTAAAAAAAAAGAGAGAAAAAATAAGTATTAGTAATATTTCGGTAATAGAAAAAAAATAAAATCATTAATAAATCGGTAAAAAATTGATAATAAATAAAAGGATATATAAGGTAGGGGATGGTATTATGACGCAGGTAGGTAATATGACGCATTATATGATGTTTTATATATATTATTACATAACGCGTCACATTACCTACCTGCGTCATAATACCCTCCTCTACCTTATAATATTAAAAAAAAAGAGAGAAAAATAAGTATTAGTAATATTTCGGTAATAGAAAAAAAATGAAATCATTAATAAATCGATAAAAAAAAGAATAAGTTTCGGTAACATTTCAGAAATAAATACTAACCTCCGCAGACCGCCAGGAAAGATCATAAACATTTACTACTGTTTTCGAATTATCTTCTTCGCCAGTATCGGATATTTCTAATGAATGAAAGGTGCGATTCGTCAACATTCACAATAATGATTCTTTATTATAGTCTGTAATATTAGGATCATTTTTTCTAAATAATTCTTTTGCTGCTTTAATACGACGAAGTTTTTTCTAAATTCAGAATATAATCATATAATTTAGTATATAATTGACATAATAAAAGTAATAACTGTAAATAATAAATTATATACATCATTTTGCCGATTGTTGGCATGTATACGACGAAGATCTTTCAGAAGTTTTTCAGAATTACACATTCACGCAGTGGCTCGTCGAGATTTATGTATACTATTGAGCCATTTCGTTAACTGTGTAACTGAAGGTCTAAATTTCGGTGCTAATGATTTTTGTAATTCTGGTATTAATTTGCGACGAATTTCGCAATTATTCGCACTAGTAAATGTTTAGTCGTAGTTAGACTAAATTCGGAATTAATTGTTTTTATGATTGTTTTCATTTCATTCTGTAAAAAATAAAAAAAATAAAAAAAAATAGTAAGAAATTGCTTAAAACCACATTCTGAATGCTAACTGAATTACTAACCTTGGCGTCTTTTTCATTCTTTTCATCATCTGATTCAGTATCTTCTTCTGAATCATTGCCAAACACTCTTTTTCCTTTATTTGTTTTGGCGATTTTTTTGGATTTTAATTTTCGTCCTTTTGGACGTTTTGAAGGAATTATTTCAGATTCGGTACCAGAATCACCTGGACTGGATCTTACCAAAATAGATTCTGGAATTCGATATTTTTGAAATCAATCAAGATTTTTTATGAGCTGATCATTTTCAGCACCAAATTGTTGATTAATATTTGCCAGAAAATCTATTTCTTCCTTCATTTGGTTTATATTTTCTTGACTTTTTTCTAATTTTTCTTCAAAATCAATTTCCATTTGANTACACATTCACGCAGTGGCTCGTCGAGATTTATGTATACTATTGAGCCATTTCGTTAACTGTGTAACTGAAGGTCTAAATTTCGGTGCTAATGATTTTTGTAATTCTGGTATTAATTTGCGACGAATTTCGCAATTATTCGCACTAGTAAATGTTTAGTCGTAGTTAGACTAAATTCGGAATTAATTGTTTTTATGATTGTTTTCATTTCATTCTGTAAAAAATAAAAAAAATAAAAAAAAATAGTAAGAAATTGCTTAAAACCACATTCTGAATGCTAACTGAATTACTAACCTTGGCGTCTTTTTCATTCTTTTCATCATCTGATTCAGTATCTTCTTCTGAATCATTGCCAAACACTCTTTTTCCTTTATTTGTTTTGGCGATTTTTTTGGATTTTAATTTTCGTCCTTTTGGACGTTTTGAAGGAATTATTTCAGATTCGGTACCAGAATCACCTGGACTGGATCTTACCAAAATAGATTCTGGAATTCGATATTTTTGAAATCAATCAAGATTTTTTATGAGCTGATCATTTTCAGCACCAAATTGTTGATTAATATTTGCCAGAAAATCTATTTCTTCCTTCATTTGGTTTATATTTTCTTGACTTTTTTCTAATTTTTCTTCAAAATCAATTTCCATTTGAGAGTTTTACCTTTTAAATTCAGCAATTTCCTTTTTTAATTTTTGATTTTCTGAAATAAGATAAAATCTGGAAGTATATTTTGTGAAACAGAGCTCATTTCGGAAACAATGCAGCAAATAGAATATATACAAGTATTTACCAGTTTTTAATTCGTCTACTGTCTTTGGAATTGTACTATGACACATTAAATTAATATTCATTAGTATTTATTATTATTTAGTTATATATTTATTCTTATATGTATTACCTTTGAATTTATAAATAGAGTAAATCAGTAGTACCAATTAGTAAGTACTACATTTGAAGGATTATCACTGTAAAATTACCTAGGTATATACCCAGGTACGATATCTAGGGAAATACTCAGGTAAATACTTGTAGAGATAAAGGAAATTATATTATTTAGAAAGGAATCAATCTAAAGGAGAGAATGGTAAAATTATCTGTGACGCAGGAAGCATCTGAGAAGATATAAATACAGGTCCTTTTAGATTGAGTTCGAGACAAATTTTTAGTTTAGAGTTCAGTTAGATAGTTTTCCTTTAGTACATACAGTCCTCTAAATTCCTTCAGTTCTTGATCTTTTAACTTTTATTCTATTTTATTTCTTAAATTCTTTATATTATTTATCTTTATTTATTATCTTTATATATATATTATTCTGCATTATTATTTAATAAAGTTATCATTCTATTGAAACCTTTGTATATTTTATCACTGTTTAAACCTTTTACATATACGCTTTGTACAAGTAATACAAACTAACTTGGCATGTAAAAGACCCTGTCACAATAAAGAACTCACTTACTATTGTCTCTCTTATCTAACTTTGTAATTTGCTGTGGATTGATCAAGAGGATCTCCCGAAGTAACACGATATTACTTAACTTGTAGGATAGTTTTTGTTAGGAAAGACTCTTTAACCTTCAGAACATTGTCGTAAAGGGCACACGACAATACTTTCAAATTCTTCCAAAAAGTGTACAGTTTGAGGAGCAGAAGTCTGTTCTTTATATGATCGTAGTAGACGAATATTGTATTTTTCTTTTAAAGAAGAGATATCAACACTTTTTTTAGAAGTTTCGGAAAATTCTGGCTCATTATGAGCAGAAGAAGGTTCATTTTGCAAAGAAGAAAGCTCAACGCGTCTTTTTATATGAATTCGCGGTATTCGCGATTTTTGAAACATTATAAGAAAAAATAAGTGGAAAGAAAAAAAAAATAAGAAATAATAGAAAGAAGAAAGAAATAATAGAAAGAAAAAAGAAAAAATAAGAAATAATAGAAAGAAGAATGAAAAAATAAAAAATAATAGAAAGAAGAATAAAAAAAAAAGAAAAAAAGAGAAAGAAGAATGAAAAAAAAGGAGAAAAAAGAAAACGCGAAAAAATAAAACGAAAAAAGTATATAAAAGTATATAAAAAGTAGAAGAAAAAAGCAGAATGAAAAAAGTATAAAAAAAAAATAGCAAAAAATAGAAAAAAATGTAATCAAGTATATTTTAGAAAGTAATTAGATGTTTTAGAGAATAATTAGGAAAGTAATAAATTAAAGTAAGAACGAAAAAAAGACACTTTTATTTGCAAATTTTATTATTTTTACACTATTTTTACATTATTCTTACGCTATTTTTACATTATTCTTACACTATTTTTACACTATTCTTATGCTATTCTTACATCAAAATAATTTCAGATTCAGAAATCTTATTGATTTTTTTCTGATCTTATTATTTATTGATTTTTTGAATATTTTTAGAATATTTTTAGAATATTTCTTTTTATTTTTTAAAAAATTTCAAAAATAATTTAGAAAAAATAATATTAATTTAGGAAAAAATGGTAAGAAAAAGATCATTAGCTTCTGTATTATATGAAGATAATACATCTTCGGATAGAAATAGAAATAGTAGAAATAAATCAATTTCTAATATACTTGGTAAAGAATTAACCTCAAATCAACCATCAAATAGTAGTAGATTGGTTTTATGTAATTGTCCGAAATGTAATGGAAAATTAATAGATCCTCGCACAAAGATGATTCATAATTTGTCTAATGAGTCATCAGAAATTTCAATAGAATCTTTCCAAAATCGGTAAGAAATCGAAGAAAATGAACGAATTGATGAATCTTCATCATTAAAATCAACTACACTTACGCAAGATATTAATCTACTAGAAATAGAAAAGGATGATATTCCAAATCTTACCTTCTTACTTAGAATACGACCAAAAAGACATACAAATTAACCAATTTCAATTGAAATTTCTAATATAATCACTGATGATGAAGTTTTAAATATTTCTTCTGAAGATGAAATGGAAGAAATGGAAGAAATAAGTATCGAAAGTGAAGAAGAATCGACTAATGAATTTTCTAATATTTTTGAAAGTTATTCATCACCAAATTATGATCCTGATGAACCAGGACCCCGAGCAATCTATGAATAGGTCAGATAATACTAAAATAGGAAATGAGAAAGGAAAAATATGATTTTTGTAAGTAAATTTTTAAATTTTAATTAAAAATAAGCAACTTTTTAAAAAATTTACTATGATGGCTAAGCAAACTCTAATGTGACCTATTTATAGATTGCTCGGGGTCCTGATGAACCGATTGATCCAAAATCGACAAATAATAATTCATATCTATGGATTCTATTATGGATAATGAGCTTTCAGATAAAATTTAACTTACTTGAAACTGCCACAAAATCGTTAATAAAGTTCATTAAATTATTGTTATCGGAAATCGGCAATTCTGAATTTGATACTTTTCCTAATTCAATATATATGACAAAAAAAGAACTTGGATTAAGAGATGATTTTTACTCTTTTTCTACATGTCCGAAATGCCATAAGCTTTATAATAAGCAAGAAGTGGAAGATTATAAAGAAAATGATACCAATTCCGTCATGAAATGTTGACACGTCGAATTTCCAAATTCAGCAACTAGACGAAATTGCCAATGCCAAACAATATTATCTGAACAAGTTCCAACAATAGATAGATTTAGGTTAAAATTCAAGTTGGTTTATCCATTTGCCGGAATTCGACAACAATTGATAGTATTTTATAATCGTCTGAATTTCGAAAATTTCCTTCGACATTGATTAAATCGGACGAACTCTGATGAAATTTTATCAGACATTTATGATGGTCAAATTTGGAAGAGTTTCAAAGAAACAAATGACGAAAATTCGCTGAATTTCTTTCGAAATGAGACAGAAGATTCACATCTTGGTTTAATGATAAACCTTGACTGGTTTCAACCTTATGATAGTACTATTTATAGTACTGGAGTAATTTATGCCGCAATTTGTAATCTGCCCAGATATATCCGATTTAAGCGCGAAAATCTATTAATTCTTGGACTATTGCCAGGTCCAAATGAAGTTAGCTTACATAAAATAAATCATTATTTGGCACCAATTGTGGACGAATTGGAATCACTTTGGAATGGAATCATTCTAAATAAGACAAATAATTGTTCGAATAGAAAAAAAATCTGGGCAGCTTTAATATTGGTTTCTTGTGATGTACCTGCTGCTAGAAAAATCTGTGGTTACATTTCGGCATTAGTATCTTGTCATCAATACGAAAAAAAGGCAAATTACGAAAATCGGCAACATAATTTCGCTGGAATAGATGATATGGACAATTGGTTTATTGCAAAAGATTCATCCAAGCATCTTAAAAATGCTTTAAAATAGAGAGGTTGCAATTCGGATTCTGCCAGAAAGAAATTTACAAAAAATAGTGGAGTAAGATAGTCAGAATTGTTGCGCCTACCTTATTTTGACCCAATTCGATTTATAACAGTTGATCCGATGCATTATTTATTTTTGGGTATTGCAAAATGGATTGTGAAACAAATTTGGGTAGATATGGAAATTTTATCATCAAATAATTTAAATAATATTCAAAAAAAAATGAATGAATTTCAAATTCCCGCTGATTTGGGTCGAATTCCGGAAAAAATCTACTGTGATGAAGGTTTTTCTAATTTTACTGCTGATCAATGGAAAATCTTTATTTCAATTTATGCTACTGTAGTACTTTAGGAGTATTTAGAAGAAGTAGATAGGAAGATTCTTACATATTTTGTTCGAATTTGTCATTTTTTTGTAAATCGAATTCTAGAAACTAAATCTTTAAATGAAATTCATAAGAAAATAGTAGATATTGTAACGTTAATTGAGAAAAAATATAGAAGAAATGTAATAATATCAAATCTTCACTTGTTGCTTCATTTAAGCGTATGTTCGCACGATTTTGGTCCATTATATGGAATACTTGGTAAATTAATATATTTTGATTATTTTTTGATTATTTTTTGATTATTTTTTGATTATTTTTTGATTATTATTTTTTGATTATTATTTTTTGATTATTTTTTGCTGATTTTTTACTTATTAGGTTTGCTGTTCAATAGTCATCGACAAATCGAACCAGAGCTAATGCGTCGATTAATCAATGACAATAGAATAAATGTGATAATATATACTGAAAATAATTCAAAAGGCCTAGAAATTCTTAATACTCGTTAATCTGTCGAATCTTTTTCAGAAATGGATCAATTTGGTCATGATGAAATGAGAAGATTCTGGATGTATTCGAGAACAATTCAAGAATTAACTATTTCTGAAAAAGAACCATTTCCAGGTGAAATCTTGAAACCATTTTTAGAAAATATTCCACTTTCAGCAGATGAAATTTTAGATCTAATGATTGTTTATTATAATGATACATATGAAAACTTGAAATTTCGGAAGCCATTTGAAACCGATTCTTTAAATTCAATAATAATTCCATTAAAAATAAACAAATATTGTCGTCGCCAAATTGGTTCTGAAATATTTGGTTCGATATTTTCACCTAGATACCAAAAAAGCTCATATATTCTAGCTAAATTTGCATTTGAAGATGATAGTATTGATATTTATCCAGGTCAAATTCAGTTCTTTTTTGTTCATGAAATAAGTACAAATAGAATAAATATGAAAAATCATTATCTGGAATATGTTCATTGGTACAAAAAAATCAAGAATCGGTTCTATTTCGGCATAAATGAAGAACAAATGTGTAATGTCGAATTGTGGGATACTGAATTTTATCCTAAAAGCTGAGATTGTATTATTTCAGTCCATCATATTCTTGGACGATTTGTACTAGTTAAGTATAAAATTTCAGATCGTAAAAATGCTAAAGAGTATTTGGCAGTAAATCCAATAAATAGAAAATATAATTTACGCTAAAAATTATCTTTCTTATTTTATTCCGAAATGATTAGAATTATGTAATTTTATTAAAATTTCCATAAATACATAATAAATCAGAAATAAATGATAAATCAGAAATTTTGCATTAAAATCATCTGAATTCAATAATTTTTCTTCCGAAATGATAAAGATTTTATTAAATTTTCTAAATTTCGGTCGAATTTAAGATAAATTTTTGTGGAAAGAGTATATTTCTGAAATTGACNGTCAAATTCAGTTCTTTTTTGTTCATGAAATAAGTACAAATAGAATAAATATGAAAAATCATTATCTGGAATATGTTCATTGGTACAAAAAAATCAAGAATCGGTTCTATTTCGGCATAAATGAAGAACAAATGTGTAATGTCGAATTGTGGGATACTGAATTTTATCCTAAAAGCTGAGATTGTATTATTTCAGTCCATCATATTCTTGGACGATTTGTACTAGTTAAGTATAAAATTTCAGATCGTAAAAATGCTAAAGAGTATTTGGCAGTAAATCCAATAAATAGAAAATATAATTTACGCTAAAAATTATCTTTCTTATTTTATTCCGAAATGATTAGAATTATGTAATTTTATTAAAATTTCCATAAATACATAATAAATCAGAAATAAATGATAAATCAGAAATTTTGCATTAAAATCATCTGAATTCAATAATTTTTCTTCCGAAATGATAAAGATTTTATTAAATTTTCTAAATTTCGGTCGAATTTAAGATAAATTTTTGTGGAAAGAGTATATTTCTGAAATTGACATTTCGACAGCATTAAAATATTATATAAATTTCAGCACGAATTCGGAAATTCTGAATTTTGATTAAAACTAAAATCCGAATTTCCGAATTTTGGCTAAAATTTATTAACGATTAAATTTAAGATAAATTTTTGCGAAAAGAGTATATTTCCGAAATTGACATTTTGACAGTAAAATAGTATTAAAATATTTTATTAAATTTCAGCATGAATTCGGAATAGGGCTTAGAACCGGGTTTATATAATCCGGTTTCACCCGGATACCGCAGGTGACCCGGTTGAAACTTTCAAAACCGGGTGAAATAGGTTTAATTATTAAAATTTACAATCGAAAATAATTATCAATCGTTGCTACATATAAAACTTTTTAATCTATAAGTAAATATTAAAAACTGTAATAAGTAAACCTAAAAATGAGAATGATGTGCATGTTTAGTAAAAAGGACAAACTTATATCATTAAAATTAAGAGAATAATTAGTAGTTAAAGTTTGAACAAATAAAAAAATCTGTTCAAACTTTAATTGCTAATTATTCTCTTAATTTTAATAATATAAGCTTGTCCTTTCTACTGAACATGCACAACATTCTCATCTTTAGGTTTGCTTTATACATGTCGTCAAAACTATTAAATTGAGTCAGACGCAATTAAAATTGAGAAAAATTGGAGTTGAGTCAAGGCAAATTTTAATTTTTACTAGTAACTGACGCAATTAGTTGAGTCAGACGCAATTAAAAATTAAAATTTTAAGAGTTGAGTCAAGGTCAAATTAGTTTTGACGACATGTATAGTTTGCTTATTACAGTTTTTAATATTTACTTATAGATTAAAAAGTTTTATATGTAGCAACAATCGATAATTATTTTCGATCGTAAATTTTAACGATCAAACCTATTTCATCCGGTTTATACCTCAAACCGGATGAAACCGGGTGAAATCAGGTGAAAAAAAATTTTTAGGAAATCATCCGGGTTTATAGTTACCTGACGAAAGTATTTTTGCATAATATCAAAAGTCGAAATTATTTGAATTAATTTCAACGATTTGTCAAATCTTTTCTAAACGTCTAAACCTTGTCTAAATGTTTAAACCATGTTTAAATGTTGAAACCTTGTCTAAATGTCTAAACCTTGACTAAATATCTTATGTTGAAACCTTTTAACCAATAAAATTATTTGTAGATTTCTTTGTATTCATTTTGTTACACTAATTTCTATCCTTTGTAAATCCTTTGATTTAGGAAGATTTTATTATGCTAAAGACTGCTTTGCAAGGTTTCTTTTTCAAATTACTTAACTTACTTTATCCAATCATAAGATTTCACTTGTCTACTTGAGAAAAGAAGTTGCAAATTTAAAGGTAATTGTTAATAATTTAACGTTTATCAAAATTGAGATACTTTGTATCATCTCACAACATAAATTAGATTGATAAATTATCACAGATTGTGTGACAATCTCATTAATGTCTTTCAATATTGAAATTACTGCAGAGAATAGTACAAATAAAAAAAGTAAAAACAATGGGGGACGTCCAATAGGACAAGTATGGAAGCATTTTACATGTGGTGATAAAAAAACAAAGGGCAAATATGAAGCAACCTGTAACTATTGTGACAAAAGTTGGGATCGTGGTGAGCCTTGTCAATTAGAAACCCACTTAGCAAATCATTGTTCTAGTGCACCTACTGAAATTGTTCGTGAATATTTGATGAAAATAATTTCAAATAATAATGATGGAAATGGATTAAATAACAAAAATAATAAAAAGAGAAAACTTATAGATCAAAATACTTTAGATAATTTCATCTATAATACTTTAGATAAAGGAAAAATTGAAAAAATTAATCAAGCATGGGTCAAAGCATTTACAATTTGTGGAATTCCTTGGCGTATTATTGAAAGTTTATTTTTTATTGAAACTTTAAAAGAAACAAATCCATTATATGAACCTCCAACCCGTGATCTTTTCTCTGGCCGTATATTTGAACAACAATTGGCTAAAGTAAATCAAAAAATTAATGAAATACTTCAACAACAAAATAATTTAACTCTTGGTATATAATTATTTTTATATAATTATATTATAATATTATTTTATTTAACTAAAATTAATTTATTAATTTAGCTTTGGATGGTTGGAGTAGTGAAAAAAATTATTCATATTGGAATTTTATTATTATGACACCTGAGAGACATGAATATTTGTATCAATTATGTGATTTTTCTAAAGAATCACATACCGGAGATTTTTTGGCAGAAAAAATAAAAATTATTTTAGAAGAAATTGGACCCAATAGATTTTCTGCAATTGTAACTGATAATGGTGCAAATGTTAGACTTGCGCGTGATAAAATTGTTCAATCATATCCACATATATTCAATATCAGGTGCATTGCACATGCAATTAATTTGGTATCACAAGATATAATTAAACATGAATTTGCTGAACGCCTAATTCGCCGATGCAATATATTAATTACTTTTTTTAAAACTTCACATCAAGCTGGTTAGTATTTAAAAATTTTTTTTTATTAAATTTATAAATTTTATTAATTTTTTTTATTGAATTTATAGATTTATTAATTTTTTTAATATTATATTATTTAAGATCTAAAATTCGAGAATTAATAAAAGAAAAAAATATTTTGGGTGGAGGTTTTAAATCATATTGTAAAACAAGATGAACAACTGCATGTGACTGTATTGAAAGTATATTGCGTTTAGAACAAGTTTTAAAAGAAGTATTTAAAAATTCATGATTATTTAATAAAATTTATTCTTTAATTTAATTATTAAATTATTTAATTTATTAATTAATCATTTTATTATTTTTATTAATAGATGACTTACAATTATCAACAATTATTAACAAATGATCGTATTATTCAAATTATTAATCGGCATGATTTTTTTATTCATTTAAAAATTCTTTATTTTGTTTTTTTTCCTTTAAAAAAAGCTGTATTAACATTAGAAAGTTGTAATACAACACTTGGAGATTGTTTTGTAAGCTTAGCAAAAACTGCTGCAGCAATTAAAAAATTACCATTACATCAAAATATTCAATTTTGATCTTATTGTATTGAAACATTAAATAATCGGTTCAATGAATTTGATGATGATTTATATTTGCTTTGTTATTTTTTAATGCCTAATTTTTGAGGTAATATTTATATAATATTATTATATTTTTAAATTTATTATTATTTATATTTATTAATTTATTAAATTATAGGTTCAGGATTAAAAAATAGACAATTTACTCGTATTGTTAGGACTGCTGCAAATATATGGCGAAATATGAATAAAGATCTTTCAAGTGGATATATTTTAACTGCACATCTTCGGAAATATAAAAATTATATGAAACCATATGATGCATCACATATTCCTGAGCATGATATTTCAATTAATTGGTGGAATACAATTGAACCTGAACCTGATTATCTTCAAGAATTAGCTCTTAAAGTTTTAGCTATTGTTCCAAATAGTGCATCATGTGAGTGAAATTTTTCTTTACTTAGTTGGTTAACAAATAACAAACGTATTCAATTAGATGTTCAAAATTTGGAATCAATTGCAAAGATATATTTTTTTTTTAATACCAATGCAAAAAAAGGACTTCCATATTTTTCAGCAAAGATGACAGAAGAACAAGTTTTACAAGTTTTAAATGAATTAAATGGACAAATATTAGAAGAGGAAATTATTGATCAGGAAGAATTATTACAATATATTGATTGCCATCTTCAAATACAAGATCTGCAAATTTAAATAATAAAAAATTAAATTTGGAATCAAGTTTAAATTTAGATTCAGAAATTTTTAATAATAATATAGATTATACAATTGATAATAGTGATAGTTCTTCAGAAAAAAGTAATGAGGAAATTTTGCAAAATATACAAAATGAAGAATTGAATAATGAAAATAACAGTGGGGTTGGCAATTTTAATTGGGATTTAAATGATTTAATAATTGATAATAATGATGATTAATTATAAAAATTATTCAAATATTAAGTGTTATAAGTAATATTATAATTCTAATAAAATAATAAAAATATTTGGTTCTAATAATAAATAATAGTAAATAATAAATTTATAAAAAAATTACGAAAATTTTATAACACACCGGTGGTGTTATGCACCATATCATGTGAAATAGATCTGCGACACAGTTATGCGAAAAGTCTGACGTGATTGGATCAATTATCATTGCAACCACGTGCTTTTTATTTTGTTTAAAAAGTAAATACGCAGTGAAATGATCAACGCGTCGCACTTGAATTGCGCCATGTATAACACAACAGCTCTTTCTTCACATTCCCACGCCATCTCTTCCTCATATTCCCACGCTATCTCTTCTTCTCCAACTTCTTCTTCCTCTCCGGCTCCCGGTCTTCAGGAATATTATTATGAAGGAAATCAGGATAACNTTATATTTGCTTTGTTATTTTTTAATGCCTAATTTTTGAGGTAATATTTATATAATATTATTATATTTTTAAATTTATTATTATTTATATTTATTAATTTATTAAATTATAGGTTCAGGATTAAAAAATAGACAATTTACTCGTATTGTTAGGACTGCTGCAAATATATGGCGAAATATGAATAAAGATCTTTCAAGTGGATATATTTTAACTGCACATCTTCGGAAATATAAAAATTATATGAAACCATATGATGCATCACATATTCCTGAGCATGATATTTCAATTAATTGGTGGAATACAATTGAACCTGAACCTGATTATCTTCAAGAATTAGCTCTTAAAGTTTTAGCTATTGTTCCAAATAGTGCATCATGTGAGTGAAATTTTTCTTTACTTAGTTGGTTAACAAATAACAAACGTATTCAATTAGATGTTCAAAATTTGGAATCAATTGCAAAGATATATTTTTTTTTTAATACCAATGCAAAAAAAGGACTTCCATATTTTTCAGCAAAGATGACAGAAGAACAAGTTTTACAAGTTTTAAATGAATTAAATGGACAAATATTAGAAGAGGAAATTATTGATCAGGAAGAATTATTACAATATATTGATTGCCATCTTCAAATACAAGATCTGCAAATTTAAATAATAAAAAATTAAATTTGGAATCAAGTTTAAATTTAGATTCAGAAATTTTTAATAATAATATAGATTATACAATTGATAATAGTGATAGTTCTTCAGAAAAAAGTAATGAGGAAATTTTGCAAAATATACAAAATGAAGAATTGAATAATGAAAATAACAGTGGGGTTGGCAATTTTAATTGGGATTTAAATGATTTAATAATTGATAATAATGATGATTAATTATAAAAATTATTCAAATATTAAGTGTTATAAGTAATATTATAATTCTAATAAAATAATAAAAATATTTGGTTCTAATAATAAATAATAGTAAATAATAAATTTATAAAAAAATTACGAAAATTTTATAACACACCGGTGGTGTTATGCACCATATCATGTGAAATAGATCTGCGACACAGTTATGCGAAAAGTCTGACGTGATTGGATCAATTATCATTGCAACCACGTGCTTTTTATTTTGTTTAAAAAGTAAATACGCAGTGAAATGATCAACGCGTCGCACTTGAATTGCGCCATGTATAACACAACAGCTCTTTCTTCACATTCCCACGCCATCTCTTCCTCATATTCCCACGCTATCTCTTCTTCTCCAACTTCTTCTTCCTCTCCGGCTCCCGGTCTTCAGGAATATTATTATGAAGGAAATCAGGATAACTCTATTGAAGTGCCGTTAGAAACGCGTGAAATACCAATAGAACCGTTTGACCTTGAGAGTATTCATCTAACTGAAAATACAGACAGCGAGCCTTTTGACGATGGGGATGGTCCACTTTACCCAGTGGTACCAGAGATGTCTTTCGATAATTGGACAAATATTAATAAGTACGTAATATTTGGATACAATAGGTTGTTGAAAAAAGAGCTAATTTTTTTTTTTTTTCGTTTGTTTTTTTTCGCTTTAAGTTGGCTTAAAAATCACGGGTTGGAGCAAGGCTTTGCCTTCACAATTACCCACAGCGAAAAAGATAAAAATGACGGAATACCGCGATGACGCATTTATGCGTGCACAAGAGGACAGAAATATACACCAAAAAAAGAGGCACACAAAGAAAACCGTAACACGGGACATAATAGTGATGACTGCAAGTTTCGTGTTAATGTTTATCGCCGGAAGAGTGATGATCTAGTTTACATCACGAAGGTTGAAAATCAGCATAATCACGAACTTGTTGAAAATATTTCTTCTCTCGCGCCCTGTTATCGAAGACTTACTCCAGAAATGCAAGATGATGTGCGACTACTTGTAGCATGTGGTGTACGCTCCGGTGTAATTATTGAAGTTTTGCAGCATAAATATCCAGGAAGGTATATTTATGACCGTAACATTTATAATCTAATTAATTCTATTCGCCGTGAACAAGGCCATGTCAAAAGCGATGCTGGTTCTATGTATCTTGATCTCATGAAGCAACAGCAAGAAAATCCAAGTTTTCATGTTGATGCTCAGTTTGAAGGTCAAGATAATCATCTTATTAGACTCTGCTGGATGCGCCCGAGTCAACAAGAATTATGGACTCGTTTTCACGACATCGTATTTCTCGATACAACTGCCAAAACAAACCGACATTCGATGATTTTAGCTGTTATTATTTTAGTAGACAATCACAATCGTTCTCGTCTCGCAGCAACGGCCGTTCTTTCGGATGAAACGAAGAATAGCTTTGAATGGTTATTCCAAAGCCTTCTCAAGGCAACGGGTGAGTTAATGTCACGTTTGCTCTACACGGATGCAGACCCCGCGATGATCGCCGCAGTAAATAGCTCCTGGCCAGGAACCAAGCATCATTTTTGCTTATTCCATATTCGAAAGAATTTGGAGAAGCATTTCTTGGGCAAATATCATGACGAAAAATGGAATAAATTTTTTGTGGCATTTTGTTATGCACGCAATAGCCGCGTAGAATTAATTTTTGAAGAGAGATGGGCAGCATTATTAAATGAATATCCTGATGCCACCAGTTATCTCCAGCGTCAGCTTTATAAATGTCGGGAGGCTTGGGTGCTGTGCTTTACACATCGTGCATTCAATGCAGGAATACAAAGCATGCAACGTGTTGAGTCGTATAACGGCATTATTAAGAATCATGTGAACGGAACTACATCTTTAATGAAACTCGAATCTGTAATCGAAAGGATATTATTAAGGGAAAGTCGGTTTCTTAATGTGAATGAAGTCATCAGCAAGCTTCCTGCAAGCCGAGATGAAGATTATCACGACCATTATTTTAAAAAAATCGATATTTGTTGTCAGCGTTATCTTACACCAGTAATACTTAAACTCCAACGCCACAAAATGAATCGCAGCATGCACTATCGATGTCGGATGACTAATATAAATGAAGAACTTGGAAAGCGGGTATAAGTTTCTTAATTTGCATGTGTTTTATGATCATTGTATTCGGTTTTTTTTTAACTTTTTTCCTTTTCCGCAGGCTACTTCGGATTCACCAAAGGGTATGTTTTCAGAAGATATGTTTGATGCCTGCGTGATAGAACTCGATCAGCTGATTTCGGATCTGGATTATACATGTTCCCAAAATTGATTTTGGATTTTTGAGGTAATTCGACTTTTTGAGATTTATGCAAAATCTATTCTATATATGGAAGTAAAAAAAGTACCTAGTTATATGTATTTTCAATCAAAGAATGAATCTGGGTGGTCAAAAAATTTCGGGTTTTAAGTAAAATAATTTCGTCTTCTATGAAAAACTATTTCGACTTTTTTTCCTGAAATTGCAATTTCGGGGCCCCAAAATAATTTTACGTGCAAGTATAATCTGGATCCAACACGAATTAACGAACTTTGGCACGTTTCATCCATTGATAAAAAAAGCAACCATTTTGTGATGCTTTATGACAACTATGCACACCTGTGCACATGCTTAACACTAATTAACTGTGACCTTGTGTGCCGACATTTTTTTGCAACGATGCTTGTCTCACCGATCTCTAAATTCCACATATAACTTTTACCACAACGCTGGTATACGGATTCGTCGATAATGGAAGCAGATTCGGATTACAACTGTGAACCAATGATTTCGGTAGTTTCGAATCAGGAATTTGGTACAATGGAGTTTGTTGCCGAAATAAACTTTTCACATTTGGAGAAAATCCGGGGCAACTATGTCTTTACCAAAGAGGTTCGCCAGGAGATGTCCCAAAAACAACAATATGGAATGGGATTTGAGGTCATGAAAAAAACGTTGAATCTTGCTATTATGACAGGTAGATTGGAGGAAATATATGAATTATATTTAAAGTTGGCCAAGGAAATGGAGGCCGAAATTATAAATCAAGTAAAGAATGGTGATAGTATTGTTGAATTCGCTTCTACTATCAACAATCCGATTGGCATCAAAAAGAAAGGACGAAAGCCCAAAGATTCCGAATACGTGAAAACAGATCGCAAGAGAAAAAAACGAGAGGCATCTGAACCTGATCGAAGCAACCAAGAGAACGCCAACAATGAGGATCACGAGGAACCATCACATAAAAAGCATCGGAAACCATTACAAGATATTGTTAGATCGAATGATAATGTATTGATAAATGGTGAAACTAGTAGGAGAGCTTGTGATATATGTAGTGAGAAAGAGCATAATGCACGAACATGTCCAGTGAAGAATTAGTATACAAGAGCGAAGAGAAAAGAAAATATTTGTAAAGTGCGAGTTTCGGCCAGAATGATTTAAAAATTAAGTTAGGAAAAATCTAAAAGTGAATTGAAGTTTTGTAAGTAGAGGAAACTAACAAGAACGAAGATTTATAGTAAGCAAAGATGCAATATATCAACGTTTATGATATAAATTACGTGAAGTATAGTATATAACGATACATGACGTAATTATAGTATATGATTAAAAGTATATCATGTAACACACGTTTTATGAGTATACAGATAAACTGTACGGTACGAAACGCTATTTTGTACTGTACGATTTTACATAAATTTTGCACAAAATTCATACAGTCCTTATTTATTTAATAAACCCTAACCCGTGTCTAATTTATACTCTTGTACTGACACATGAAGTGGCGAGTGCTGGACAATATTTTTACTTTTTTATGTTCTGATCGTTTCGTGGTATGAATGAAAATATTACGTGATAGTAGTTAATCAACCGTACAAGCCACAAATAAATCGTACAGATCACCTAACTTCTATTCGTACAGTACAAGATTATACTTGCACGCAAAATTATTTTGGGGCCCCGAAATTGCAATTTTGGGGAAAAAAGTCGAAATGGTTTTTCATAGAAGACGAAATTATTTTACTTAAAACCCGAAATTTTTTGACCACCCAGATTTATTCTTTGATTGAAGATACACATAACTGGGTACTTTTTTTACTTCCATATATAGAATAGATTCTGCATAAATCTCAAAAAGTCGAAATACCTCAAAAATCCAAAATCAATTTTGGGAACATGTATATACAAGATAACATTTTCATACTATACAGTTTATCGTCATACTGACGTTTTATTAATAAAAATTACAAAAATTTCTTGTTACAAATCATGTGTACGCATTATAAATTACATATTTTTATTTGTTAAAAATTACTACATTATGAATCATATGCTCCATTTTTATTGGTTAAAAATCAACTGGTGTTGAACACCACTGGTGTGATTTATCAAAATCGAAAAATTATATAAAATTTTGACACCTTTTGTTAATTTTAATATTGTCTAAACCTTTTGTCAGTTTCGACATTTGTTAGTTTTGATACTGTCTAAACCTTTTGTAGTTTTGACATTTAAAAATCTAAATGTCTAAACGTCTAAACTATACTTGCATGCAAAATTATTTTGGGGCCCCGAAATTGCAATTTTGGGGAAAAAAGTCGAAATAGTTTTTCATAGAAGACGAAATTATTTTACTTAAAACCCAAAATTTTTTGACTACCCAGATATATTCTTTGATTAAAGATACATATAACTGGGTACTTTTTTTACTTCCATATATAGAATAGATTCTGCATAAATCTCAAAAAGTCGAAATACCTCAAAAATCCAAAATCAATTTTGGGAACATGTATAGTCTAAACATATTTCGACTTTCGACATTGTCTAAACTTCATAGTTTTGTCAGGCAACTATATCTGGGTTCATCTGGATATCTGATTTTAAGGTCATTCGAATATCCGGATGACTTATTGAGACACGGTTCCAAGCCCTAATTCGGAAATTCCAAATTTTAGTTAAAACCAAAATTTGAATTTCCGAATTTTGGCTAAAATTTATTAACAATCGAATTTAAGATAAATTTTTGTGAAAAGAGTATATTTCCAAAATTGACATTTTGGCAGTAAAACGACATCAAAATATTGTATAAATTTCAGCACGAATTTGGAAATTCTGAATTTTGGTCGAAACTTAAAAATCACTTCAAAATTTCCTGAAATTTTTAAGAGTTGATTTTTTTTTAACAATCAGCCGAAAGTTAACCAAATTTTGATATTGCCGATTTGCCTTATTTCGCTTACAATATTGTGAATGAAATATGCTTATTTTATATATAATTCTTAAATGTCTAATAATCGGCAAGAAACAAGAATTCTTTTAATAAATTCTGAATTTTTGCTGAATTTTATTAATAAGCTGAAATATTATATTTTCGAAATGGATAAGCTGAATTTAGGCAGAATTGTTCTGAAATTTTTATTTCCGAAATGTCCATTTCGACAACAAAATAGCGTATCAAAATATTGTACCAAATTTCAGCATGAATTCAGAAATTTCGAATTTTGGTCGAAACTTAAAAATCACTTCAAAATTTCCTGAAATTTTTAAGAGTTGATTTTTTTTTAACAATCAGCCGAAAGTTAACCAAATTTTGATATTGCCGATTTGCCTTATTTCGCTTACAATATTGTGAATGAAATATGCTTATTTTATATATAATTCTTAAATGTCTAATAATCGGCAAGAAACAAGAATTCTTTTAATAAATTCTGAATTTTTGCTGAATTTTATTAATAAGCTGAAATATTATATTTTCGAAATGGATAAGCTGAATTTAGGCAGAATTGTTCTGAAATTTTATATTTCCGAAATGTCCATTTCGACAACAAAATAGCGTATCAAAATATTGTACCAAATTTCAGTATGAATTCAGAAATTTCGAATTTTGGTCGAAACTTAAAAATTAACTTTAAGTTAAGTTTTGACCAAAATTCAGAATTTCTAAATTTTGGCTGAAATTTATTAATGGCTGAATTTAGGCTGATTTTTTTTAGCAATTAGCTGAAAGTCAACCGAATTTTGATATTGTCAATTTGCCTCATTTTGACTAGTGTAGATCAATCTTTTGAGTAATTATTTGAGTAATTATTTGATATTTTTTTAGACTTTTCTATAGTGGCTTTGTACTGATTATAAAAACAATTACAAATGACTACTCACGGATTATCAACGATTATTTATAGATTACAATACTTATTTGAAATAATAGAAGCTGTTTTTGCATTTTACAAGTAAGAATAGTTATGTATGTTGTTTTTATTTATTTTAACATATTATTTGATAAATATATTATTGATTTATTATTTTTTTTTCTTTAGAAATAACATGGGACGTGCATTGAGTGAAGATTTACGATGAAGAATAATCTATTTAAACTCTGATGGATATAATAAGCGAGAAATATCCAATCTTTTACATATAAGTCAATCTACTGTCAATAAAATACTTCAAATTTTTAGAAGTTGGGCATGTGTAGTTAATCCCTTAAAAAAAATTCCAGGTAAAAAAAAAATATTTACACGTAATGAAATGGAAATTTTAAAATTATTAGTACAAAATAAGGTAGATTGGTATTTAGATGAATTAGTATTTGAGACGGAAAATTATACAAATAAAAGAGTTTCAGTATCAACTTTGTGGAGATCTCTAAAATATATTGGAATAACTCGAAAAAAAGTATATTTTTTATAATAATATTATTTTTAATTTACATAATCTATTATTTAAAAACACTGGGGTCACCTGATGCTAACGTTTAGATTAATCTATATAATTAAATAATTAAATAGCATCAAATAACAATCAGGTGATAACGATCTGCGAATCATCTAATATTTAATTCATATCGTGATCAGGTGACTTATACGATCTGCTAACCATTCTATTTAAAATCTTTCAGATCACCTGTTCCCATAACACAAATTTAATTCTGGCTAAGCTATCAATTTAATATTACATATATAATTAATAAATTAATAAATTAAACTTAATAAAATAAATAATAAAATAAATTTACTTATAACTAAATTTAAATAGTAATAAAAATAATATTTAATTATAAAATTAATCCGTCAGCAAAGCGACGGGTCACATACTAGTTATAATTAAAATAATTAAAAATAATTTTTTATAATTTCACAAAGCTGCAAAAGAAAGGAATGAACTTGTTCGTACAAATTATATTGCCACTATTGGAGAAAGTTACAAGTCAGAGCAATTGATATTTATTGATGAAAGTGCAAAAGATGAACGAACATTATCTTGCTTTTATGGATATGCACCTGTAAATATGCGTGCACAAAAAAAAGTAGTATTTGTACGTGGAAAAAGATATACATTATTGCCAGCTCTTTCTCTTGATAGATTTATTGCAATGGATATATTTGATGGAAGCTGTGAAAAAAATAAATTTAGTAATTTTATTTTAAATCAATTGGTAATTTATTATTTTTTATTATTGTTATTAATATTTTTAATATTACAAAAAATATAATTTATTTAAATTTTTTAATTAATTTTAATTACAAGTTATGAATCCATATCCTGAAAAACATAATGTAATTATAATGGATAATGCACGTATTCATCATGATGCTGAACTAATAGAAACAATTGAAACATTAGGATGTAGAGTTATTTTTTTACCACCTTATTTACCTGATTATAATCCAATAGAGACAGCATTTTCAACAATTAAACTTTGGATCAAATATAATCAAGTATTTATGGAATCATGTAATGATCCAATATATGCATTACATGCTGCATACAGTGTTGTACATTTTGGCTGTCTGCCAGTTTTTTTGTTGTCCTGGACAATGTCCGACGATTGTCCGCACCTTGTATAGTATCACTATTGAAACGAAAACTATAAAAATATATGTAAAATTGACTATTAAACATTTTTACTTAGAAGATCAAAGCCGGTTGTTTTAATAAATTTCGAGATATTGATGTTTATATTTGTGCAACATGTCCACTTTGTGTCCGGGGCTGTCCGAGTGACAACACTGGCTGCATGCAACAGAAATGGCTAAATCTTTTTTTAAATCCTCAATATATTGTGATATGTAATTATTAAATAAATAATAATAAAATTTATAATTTATAAATATTAAATATTTTATTATTTTTATTATTTTTTTTATAATTTTTTTAGATAATATTAAAAATTAAATTAAAATCGATTATATTATAAAAATGTAACACTATTTGAAAATCAAGTAACACATGATTTGTAAAACATGAATTTAAGAAAAATAAGTAAAATAAAGAATTTGTTTTTTATTTTGAAATAATTAATTTTGATGAAAGAATAATTAAACTGTAATTAAAAAGCCTAAGAGCAGAGCTTTCTAAAGATGGTAAAACTATATTTTTAGCATCGATATTCGCGAAGTTATCTTCGTCCGTAGACAATTTTATTAAAATACTTGGGTACAAGTTTAAAGATACTTTAATAAATCGTCTACGGACAAAGGTAACTTCGTGAATATCAATGCTAAAAATATGATTTTAATATTTTTAGAAAGCCTAAGATTAGAGCTTTCTAAAGATAATAAAATTATATCTTTAGCATCGATATTCATGAAGTTATTATCGTATGAAGTATAAAATTAATACACAATATTCAAACAGTAATAACTTCATGAATATCGATGATGAAAGAATAATTAAACTGCGATTAGAAAGCCTAAGAGCAGAACTTTCTAAAGATGGTAAAATTATATTTTTAGCATCAATATTCGCGGAGTTATCTTCATTCGTAGACGATTTTATTAAAATACTTGGGTACAAGTTTAAAAGTACTTTAATAAATCGTTTATGGACGAAGGTAACTTCACAAATATCAATGCTAAAAATATGATTTTAATATCTTTAGAAAGCCTAAGATCAGAGTTTTCTAAAGAAAGTAAAATTATATTTTTAGCATCAATATTCATGAAGTTATTATCGTATGAAGTATAAAATTAATACATAATATTCAAATGATATTAACTTCATGAATATCGATGATGAAAGAATAATTAAACCGCGATTAGAAAGTCTAAGAGCAGAGCTTTCTAAAGATGATAAAACTATATTTTTAGTATCAATATTCTCGGAGTTATCTTCATCCGTAGACGATTTTATTAAAATACTTGAGTACAAGTTTAAAGGTACTTTAATAAATTGTCTACGGACGAAGGTAAATTCGCAAGTATCGATGCTAAAAATATGATTTTAATATCTTTAGAAAGTCTAAGATTAGAGCTTTCTAAAGATAGTAAAATTATATCTTTAGCATCGATATTCATGAAGTTATTATCGTATGAAGTATAAAATTAATACACAATATTCAAACGGTAATAACTTCATGAATATCGATGATGAAAGAATAATTAAACTGCGATTAGAAAGCCTAAAAGCAGAGCTTTCTAAAGATAGTAAAACTATATTTTTAGCATCGATATTCACGGAGTTATCTTCATCCGTAAACGATTTTATTAAAATACTTGGGTACAAGTTTAAAGATACTTTAATAAATCGTCTACGGATGAAGTAACTTCACGAATATCGATGCTAAAAATATGATTTTAATATCTTTAGAAAGCCTAAGATCAGAGCTTTCTAAAGATAGTAAAATTATATTTTTAACATCGATATTCATGAAGTTATTATTGTATGAAGTATAAAATTAATACACAATATTCAAACGGTATTAACTTCATGAATATCGATAATAAAAGAATAATTAAACTGTGATTAGAAAGTCTAAGAGTAAAGCTTTCTAAAGATAGTAAAACTATATTTTTAACATCGATATTCGCGGAGTTATTTTCGTCCGTAGACGATTTTATTAAAATATTTGGGTACAAGTTTAAAGGTACTTTAATAAATCGTCTACGAACGAAGGTAACTTCACAAATATCGATGCTAAAAATATAATTTTAATATCTTTAGAAAGCCTAGGATCAGAGCTTTCTAAAGAAAGTAAAATTATATTTTTAGCATCGATATTCATGAAGTTATTATCGTATGAAGTATAAAATTAATACACAATATTCATCCGGTATTAACTTCATGAATTTTTTTTACACATCTATTAAACTTTTAGAATTTTGTGATATAATTTATGATTTATAAATATTATTTGATTATAAAATATTTTTATTAATTTTTATTAATTTTTATTATTTTTTTATTATTTATTATTATTTTTTNTCTTTAATTATATTAATAGTTATTTCTTCATCAACAAAAACTTTTTCAAATTGAGTATAAGTGCTTGGAGTATTAAATTTACTATCTAATGTTTTTAAAAATTCATAAATAGTAAGTATTTCTTTAGATAAAGTAGTTAATTGTTGATAATTAGGATAAAAAGATTGTGAATAAGGATAATGTGAAAAGTTTAAAGGTAATTGAGAAAAATGGAAATATGGATGTTGTATAAAATTTGATGAATTAGGTGAAAACATATTTGATTGTAAAGAATTATCTTGTTTGAAAATTGTAATAGTATGTGTTGCATCAAAATTAGGAAATGAAGGTGGTACATCATAAGTAGTTGTGCTATTCATCTTTATATAATCAAATAAAATTAATATATTACTAATATGTTACTAATAATATATATATTTTTTACTTACTATTTCACTTGCCCATAATTGCAATCTATAAGGATTCAACTGAAGATGTTTTGTATTTATAATAAAACATGGTGTAAGATGAATAGAACATTTATATTTTTCTGATAATTCAGATATTACTTGTGTTCTATTTTTTTGATCTGATGTTAAATCATCTTTTTGAATAACTTTTGATTTTTTTTTTACGAAGAATTTTGATTTTTTCCATATCAGAATCTGAAGATAAACTATTTTCAGAAATTTTCTATATAGAAAATTGCTAGATATCACCGCAGGTGATTGTTACTACTGGGAAAAATTAAATTTACGTGGGCAAAGTTAGAGTTAGGGTTGATCAAGGAATTATGAAATTTTGCCTAGTGGTGACAATTACCTGCGATAATATTTAGCAATACTCTTCTATATAATTACAATAAAATAAATGTTAAATATTTTGATTATCGCGATCATGTAAAAAAATCAGTTAATATAATTTATTTGAATAAACAAATATCACATGATTAATGATCATTTTAACCAATAAAAATTTGTAATGTGACGAAACGACTGATCTTATATGATCGATGATCATTTTTTAACCAATAAAAATTTGTCACGTAATTCGCAAATCACGTAACTTCCGCTTGACAAAAATCAAATATCTATATTATTTCTTTATTAAACCTAATAACTTGATATAAAATAATACAATATCGAATCATATCTATTAAACAGTTATCTCTTCTTGTCAAAAATATATTTATTATAATTATTATAATAAAATAAAATCAATAAAATCATATATGTAATAAAATAATTTGATTTCAAAGATTTATTTATTAAAAATATAACAAATATTATATTAAAAATAAAAAAATATATATATATTTGTAAATATAAAGGTTATAGAAAGCCTTTTTAATCAAATAAGTAAATGTATTCGCAAGGTAATCAATAGTAATCGTTTTTAGTCGTTTTGTAATCGGTTTTAGTCGTTTTGTAATCAGTTTTTAGTCATTTTGTAATCGGTATAAAGACTATATACAAGGTATTTAAAAAAAGATCAAAATGCAATAAATAGATGTGCAGATGACTCATCTATCATTAATATTTGTTTAATCTGTAAATCATATGTAATACAAATACTTTTATATATATCATATGGTTTTGTATTCGGTATTCGATTTTTATAAAAATCGATTTACATCACATGATCGCACTAATTTGAAAACCGCGATAATTATAATTATAATATTATTATAATTACTTACCCTTTTATTATTATTATTTTTTTTTTGCATATTATTAATATAAATACTATTGAGAATAACATTAATTCCCATTTTTTTTACTGGTAATTATTGTTTGATATTCATCTAAAAAATCACTAAAATCTCTTTCATCCTCCAATGAATTTGCTGTACCTTTACTATTAACATCAAGAAACTTTTCGGGATGTAAATTTACAGAAAATTTACGGGACCTACAGAAATTTACGCCTAAAAAAATCAATTTTTTTGACTTTGATCACTATTTATAAGACAGAGAGCGATTTTTTACTAAGATATTTCTATGACAGATCGAAAGATCTGGTTCTTAGCTACAAAATGATATGTGTTTCATTTCTGTAACATCAAGATTCGCGAAGATATTCACGTTTAAAGTTTCACATCTGTGAAAAAATTTCTGCGTAAATTTTTCGAAAATTTGTAATTCTGCCGGAAATTTCTATGACGTCACGTGAATTTCCAGCAGAATTACGAAAATTTTCGAAAAATTTACGCAGAAATTTTTTCACAGATGTGAAACTTTAAACGT
>PQFF01000282.1:14170-32229 GCA_003547095.1 Diversispora epigaea | reverse complement strand
AGCTTTCTAAAGATAGTAAAACTATATTTTTAACATCGATATTCGCGGAGTTATTTTCGTCCGTAGACGATTTTATTAAAATATTTGGGTACAAGTTTAAAGGTACTTTAATAAATCGTCTACGAACGAAGGTAACTTCACAAATATCGATGCTAAAAATATAATTTTAATATCTTTAGAAAGCCTAGGATCAGAGCTTTCTAAAGAAAGTAAAATTATATTTTTAGCATCGATATTCATGAAGTTATTATCGTATGAAGTATAAAATTAATACACAATATTCATCCGGTATTAACTTCATGAATTTTTTTTACACATCTATTAAACTTTTAGAATTTTGTGATATAATTTATGATTTATAAATATTATTTGATTATAAAATATTTTTATTAATTTTTATTAATTTTTATTATTTTTTTATTATTTATTATTATTTTTTATATAGTATTAAAAATTAAAATAAAATTAATTATAAAAAATATTTAATAAAAAGATGCATGTTGTTTTATATTTTTTTGCCATCCAATTTTAATTATACCCAATTTTTTTAGTTAATTATCACTTAAATCTTTAATTATATTAATAGTTATTTCTTCATCAACAAAAACTTTTTCAAATTGAGTATAAGTGCTTGGAGTATTAAATTTACTATCTAATGTTTTTAAAAATTCATAAATAGTAAGTATTTCTTTAGATAAAGTAGTTAATTGTTGATAATTAGGATAAAAAGATTGTGAATAAGGATAATGTGAAAAGTTTAAAGGTAATTGAGAAAAATGGAAATATGGATGTTGTATAAAATTTGATGAATTAGGTGAAAACATATTTGATTGTAAAGAATTATCTTGTTTGAAAATTGTAATAGTATGTGTTGCATCAAAATTAGGAAATGAAGGTGGTACATCATAAGTAGTTGTGCTATTCATCTTTATATAATCAAATAAAATTAATATATTACTAATATGTTACTAATAATATATATATTTTTTACTTACTATTTCACTTGCCCATAATTGCAATCTATAAGGATTCAACTGAAGATGTTTTGTATTTATAATAAAACATGGTGTAAGATGAATAGAACATTTATATTTTTCTGATAATTCAGATATTACTTGTGTTCTATTTTTTTGATCTGATGTTAAATCATCTTTTTGAATAACTTTTGATTTTTTTTTTACGAAGAATTTTGATTTTTTCCATATCAGAATCTGAAGATAAACTATTTTCAGAAATTTTCTATATAGAAAATTGCTAGATATCACCGCAGGTGATTGTTACTACTGGGAAAAATTAAATTTACGTGGGCAAAGTTAGAGTTAGGGTTGATCAAGGAATTATGAAATTTTGCCTAGTGGTGACAATTACCTGCGATAATATTTAGCAATACTCTTCTATATAATTACAATAAAATAAATGTTAAATATTTTGATTATCGCGATCATGTAAAAAAATCAGTTAATATAATTTATTTGAATAAACAAATATCACATGATTAATGATCATTTTAACCAATAAAAATTTGTAATGTGACGAAACGACTGATCTTATATGATCGATGATCATTTTTTAACCAATAAAAATTTGTCACGTAATTCGCAAATCACGTAACTTCCGCTTGACAAAAATCAAATATCTATATTATTTCTTTATTAAACCTAATAACTTGATATAAAATAATACAATATCGAATCATATCTATTAAACAGTTATCTCTTCTTGTCAAAAATATATTTATTATAATTATTATAATAAAATAAAATCAATAAAATCATATATGTAATAAAATAATTTGATTTCAAAGATTTATTTATTAAAAATATAACAAATATTATATTAAAAATAAAAAAATATATATATATTTGTAAATATAAAGGTTATAGAAAGCCTTTTTAATCAAATAAGTAAATGTATTCGCAAGGTAATCAATAGTAATCGTTTTTAGTCGTTTTGTAATCGGTTTTAGTCGTTTTGTAATCAGTTTTTAGTCATTTTGTAATCGGTATAAAGACTATATACAAGGTATTTAAAAAAAGATCAAAATGCAATAAATAGATGTGCAGATGACTCATCTATCATTAATATTTGTTTAATCTGTAAATCATATGTAATACAAATACTTTTATATATATCATATGGTTTTGTATTCGGTATTCGATTTTTATAAAAATCGATTTACATCACATGATCGCACTAATTTGAAAACCGCGATAATTATAATTATAATATTATTATAATTACTTACCCTTTTATTATTATTATTTTTTTTTTGCATATTATTAATATAAATACTATTGAGAATAACATTAATTCCCATTTTTTTTACTGGTAATTATTGTTTGATATTCATCNAGGATAATGTGAAAAGTTTAAAGGTAATTGAGAAAAATGGAAATATGGATGTTGTATAAAATTTGATGAATTAGGTGAAAACATATTTGATTGTAAAGAATTATCTTGTTTGAAAATTGTAATAGTATGTGTTGCATCAAAATTAGGAAATGAAGGTGGTACATCATAAGTAGTTGTGCTATTCATCTTTATATAATCAAATAAAATTAATATATTACTAATATGTTACTAATAATATATATATTTTTTACTTACTATTTCACTTGCCCATAATTGCAATCTATAAGGATTCAACTGAAGATGTTTTGTATTTATAATAAAACATGGTGTAAGATGAATAGAACATTTATATTTTTCTGATAATTCAGATATTACTTGTGTTCTATTTTTTTGATCTGATGTTAAATCATCTTTTTGAATAACTTTTGATTTTTTTTTTACGAAGAATTTTGATTTTTTCCATATCAGAATCTGAAGATAAACTATTTTCAGAAATTTTCTATATAGAAAATTGCTAGATATCACCGCAGGTGATTGTTACTACTGGGAAAAATTAAATTTACGTGGGCAAAGTTAGAGTTAGGGTTGATCAAGGAATTATGAAATTTTGCCTAGTGGTGACAATTACCTGCGATAATATTTAGCAATACTCTTCTATATAATTACAATAAAATAAATGTTAAATATTTTGATTATCGCGATCATGTAAAAAAATCAGTTAATATAATTTATTTGAATAAACAAATATCACATGATTAATGATCATTTTAACCAATAAAAATTTGTAATGTGACGAAACGACTGATCTTATATGATCGATGATCATTTTTTAACCAATAAAAATTTGTCACGTAATTCGCAAATCACGTAACTTCCGCTTGACAAAAATCAAATATCTATATTATTTCTTTATTAAACCTAATAACTTGATATAAAATAATACAATATCGAATCATATCTATTAAACAGTTATCTCTTCTTGTCAAAAATATATTTATTATAATTATTATAATAAAATAAAATCAATAAAATCATATATGTAATAAAATAATTTGATTTCAAAGATTTATTTATTAAAAATATAACAAATATTATATTAAAAATAAAAAAATATATATATATTTGTAAATATAAAGGTTATAGAAAGCCTTTTTAATCAAATAAGTAAATGTATTCGCAAGGTAATCAATAGTAATCGTTTTTAGTCGTTTTGTAATCGGTTTTAGTCGTTTTGTAATCAGTTTTTAGTCATTTTGTAATCGGTATAAAGACTATATACAAGGTATTTAAAAAAAGATCAAAATGCAATAAATAGATGTGCAGATGACTCATCTATCATTAATATTTGTTTAATCTGTAAATCATATGTAATACAAATACTTTTATATATATCATATGGTTTTGTATTCGGTATTCGATTTTTATAAAAATCGATTTACATCACATGATCGCACTAATTTGAAAACCGCGATAATTATAATTATAATATTATTATAATTACTTACCCTTTTATTATTATTATTTTTTTTTTGCATATTATTAATATAAATACTATTGAGAATAACATTAATTCCCATTTTTTTTACTGGTAATTATTGTTTGATATTCATCTAAAAAATCACTAAAATCTCTTTCATCCTCCAATGAATTTGCTGTACCTTTACTATTAACATCAAGAAACTTTTCGGGATGTAAATTTACAGAAAATTTACGGGACCTACAGAAATTTACGCCTAAAAAAATCAATTTTTTTGACTTTGATCACTATTTATAAGACAGAGAGCGATTTTTTACTAAGATATTTCTATGACAGATCGAAAGATCTGGTTCTTAGCTACAAAATGATATGTGTTTCATTTCTGTAACATCAAGATTCGCGAAGATATTCACGTTTAAAGTTTCACATCTGTGAAAAAATTTCTGCGTAAATTTTTCGAAAATTTGTAATTCTGCCGGAAATTTCTATGACGTCACGTGAATTTCCAGCAGAATTACGAAAATTTTCGAAAAATTTACGCAGAAATTTTTTCACAGATGTGAAACTTTAAACGTAAATATCTTCGCGAATATTGATGTTACAGAAATGAAACATATATCATCTTGTAGCTAAGAACCAGATTTTTCGATCTGTCATAGAAATATCTTAGTAAAAAATCGCTCCCTGTCTTATAAATAGTGATCAAAGTCAAAAAAATTAATTTTTTTAGGCGTAAATTTCTGTAGGTCCCGTAAATTTTCTGTAAATTTACACCCTGAAAAGTTTCCTGATGAAGTACCTTGTACTGAAGAGAATAGTCAAACATATTGATATTTTTATCACCAACAGATTTTTGAATATAAAAATAAATTTTTTCAATAAAATCATTAAAATTAACTGGTGAAATTGTCAATGCTTTAGCTGCATTGTTTTTTTGTCCATTTTCAATTATAATATATAATTTTAATTCTTCTATCTTACTTGAAATTGTTGCTGTATCATCAAAGTCATCATTTTGCAGTGACTTTTCTGTTGAATTTTTTTTGTTTTTATTTTTTGTTCTTTGATATTTACTGTTGCATGTATAACAAAGTGTATATGAAAAAGATGAATTAAAATCTGTCCTATATTGAAATTCTTTATTGGCATCATGAAATAATTTATTTGCTTGAGAAAAGGGTATATCTGAAGAAAAGACACAAGAATAAATTTGTTGACCACGCAATGTATTTTTGACTTTAGGGGGACAGGTATTTTTATTACATGCACAATTTTCTTTATCTATTTCAAAACAGTATAAGCATTTGGAACAAATATAACAACTACCTAATTGATAGATAGTAGTACTTTTGTTTTTTTGATAAAGTTGATATCCTTAATTATTTTTACAAGTCCTTAATATTACAGATTTTTTAAATGAATTACGATACAAATCCGTAATTCTGTAACTAATTACGGATTTTTGTATAACAATAAAGTATATATTTGGAATCTTCATGTTTCTGGTTTCAAAATGATACTTTTTTCATTCAAATCGGATAATTTTTGACCGAAATATTTTAAAATAAAGTTTATTAATTAAAAATTAATTTTAAAAATAATTACTAATAGTTTTTACATATAAAACTTTTAATTTTAATAATTAAACATTAAAAGTATTAATAATTAAACTTAAAGTTAAAAATAATTTGTATTTTATGTAGAAATTTCAAATTCTGTACATTAAAATTAAAATAACTATAGATATTTAAACTTAAATGTTTAAAAATTTAATAATAAAATTTTAAAATTAAATAATTATGAGTATTATTTTTACTTACGGAATAATTACGGACTTACNCTATTTCAAAACAGTATAAGCATTTGGAACAAATATAACAACTACCTAATTGATAGATAGTAGTACTTTTGTTTTTTTGATAAAGTTGATATCCTTAATTATTTTTACAAGTCCTTAATATTACAGATTTTTTAAATGAATTACGATACAAATCCGTAATTCTGTAACTAATTACGGATTTTTGTATAACAATAAAGTATATATTTGGAATCTTCATGTTTCTGGTTTCAAAATGATACTTTTTTCATTCAAATCGGATAATTTTTGACCGAAATATTTTAAAATAAAGTTTATTAATTAAAAATTAATTTTAAAAATAATTACTAATAGTTTTTACATATAAAACTTTTAATTTTAATAATTAAACATTAAAAGTATTAATAATTAAACTTAAAGTTAAAAATAATTTGTATTTTATGTAGAAATTTCAAATTCTGTACATTAAAATTAAAATAACTATAGATATTTAAACTTAAATGTTTAAAAATTTAATAATAAAATTTTAAAATTAAATAATTATGAGTATTATTTTTACTTACGGAATAATTACGGACTTACAGAACAATTACGGACTTACAGATAATTACGAATTACAAAATTACAGATTTTTTTCATTGAAATCCTTAATAATTACGATACAAGCAGTAATATTATAACTCTTAATTCATAATTATGGGTACCACCTTTATTTTTTGGGGAGGCATTTAAAAGATTTCGCATGTAAAATAAAGTGCGCTTGTTTTTGTTTCTTGTTTTTGAAAATTTATTTTTAAAATTTTTATGAATTTTTATTGGCTAATAGCTGATAATTGTCACGTGACATGTATTTGTTTATAGTTGACTATTAAATCAATTAGATTATCAGTTTTATGCATGATCGCACTAATTTGCAAACCGTGATAATTTTTTTTATATTAATTAATTAATAATAACTTAATCGAATATTCTTAAAAACAAAAGAATCAATATATGAAAATCGGAAATATGTAGTATATTAAATACTATAATTATTAAATTACTATTTTATACAAATTACATAATTTTAAAAAATGTAAATTTATTATATTTTTATAATAATAGTTATTTTGATAATCGTTTTAGTCATTCAATATTATTAATTAATCGTTTATTTAATTATTTTTATAATTATCAATCTTTATTTATTATTTTTTTATTTTTTTATTTATATAATTGTGAAATATAAAAATTAATAAACAAATATCCCGCCTTAAATACATTTCCATTAATTTCTTTAAAAATTTTATTTTTCCATTCTATTAAAATTTCTTCTTGCAAAAATCTTGGTTTTCTATTTGTTTTTTGTTTTTTTTTTGATAATTGTAACAATTTTTCAAGGGGATTCATTTCTCCCACTACTGATGTATTTTGAGAGGAAGAATCTAAACATACTACATAGGTTTATTGATTTTGTGAATATTCCTTTTTTCCCTATTGATCAGAATTGAAAATTGTACTTAAAACTTGATAGGTGTTATGACCTTGAAATATGCATTTATAAAATTTTTTTGTATTTGAATAATAATGAACATGACCTCCAAAAACGGAAAAAAAATACTTTCGGGACATGGTATAGAAATCAACTTTTTCTCCATAGATCTAAAGTTCAATAGTAACTTTTTGTATATTTCTACTATTAAAATTTGTTTAAATTCAGCAATAGTATTTTCAGGTAACTCATCAAGATCTTGGTGACGCTGATTATATCATTTTACATATTGTTTATGTCGTATTAAACCTTTAGGGTTTTTGAATATTTTTTCATAAATAGAACATGTCACGTCGAGAAGTGTTAATGAAATTGATGGCATAGATTTGGTAATTATAAAATCGTGATGTCGAATATACTTAAAATATATATATAATGAGTAAATATTATAAATCAAGTCTAATAATACTCTTTGCTTGCCTAAATTCTTCAGATGGGTTCTTGGTTATTGAAATGGGTTTTTAGTCTCGCGAATGGGTTTTTACATATAGTTGCTATGTTTTATTTTATTTTTGCTATTTTTTTGGGGTGATTATATAACTTTCTAAATTATTAACGAATCAAAATTTTCTGATCGTGTAGTATAAACTATTTTGGGGGTATTTTCTGGGGTCAAAATCTGCAAATCGGCGGATATATAATAGATGCAATTAGTTGAATCAGATGTAATTAAAAATTGAAATTTTAAAAGTTAAGTCAAGACCAAATTAGTTTTGACAACATGTATAGTATAATTTCTTCAATTATTGGTATAGTAATAGCTAAAGTTGTATAATTTTCACCTCCTAATAATTTTGTTGCTTGTTCAGCAGAAGCTAACAAATTTGCCAATTCATTAATAATTTGCCATTCTATTGAAGAGGGTATACTGGTCGAAAATTTATAAAACCTATACCTATCGGGTACCAGATAGGTATAGTATTCGTGCCTAATATCGTACACATATCGGGTACTCGATAGGTGTAAAAAATATTTTTTTACATATATCAGGTACCCGATAAGTGTGAAAAATATTTTCTCACACCTATCGGGTATATACATGTTCCCAAAATTGATTTTGGATTTTTGAGGTATTTCGACTTTTTGAGATTTATGCAGAATCCATTCTATATATAGAAGTAAAAAAAGTACCCAGTTATGTGTATTTTTAATCAAAGAATAAATCTAGGTGGTCAAAAAATTTCGGGTTTTAAATAAAATAATTTCGTCTTCTATGAAAAACTATTTTGACTTTTTTTTCCGAAATTGCAATTTCAGGGCCCCAAAATAATTTTGCGTGCAAGTATAATCGGGTATCCAATATGTATACGATATTAGGCATGGATACTACACCTATCTGGTACTCGATAGGTGTAGGTTTTATAAATTTTTGACCAGTAATAAAAACTGATCTATTGTATTAAAATCATGATTGTCAATACGTAATTGACTATTTTCTAAAAAATTTGCTAACCATTTAATTGAATTTTTTAATTCATAAAGTCAAACTAAAGAGTTATAAAAAGAACTTCATCTTATATTAATTGGTTTAATAATTTCAATTGTCTCACTTTCTTTAATATTATTACAAATAATTTGTGCACATTTTAATTGTTGTCTTTTTTTATCACTTGCTAAAAAAAAAATAAGATTTTTTATTTTTGTTATTAAAGGATTAACTATTTTTAATCCTTTGTTAATTGATAATTGTAAAGTATGTGCTGCACATGGAATTCAATCTTTACCTAATCTTGATACAGCTGATTTAACATTACTTCCATTATCAGTAACAATTATTAAAACTTTTTCTTCCAAATTCCAATCATTAAAAACTTTTGATACATGATGAGAAATTTTAACAGCAGTATATAGATATGATATTTCTCCAATATCTAAAACTAAATTATAAATTTCAAAATTTTTATCAATCCAATGAGCAGTAATATTCAAATATGAATCGTGTGCTTTTGATGATCATAGATCAAAAGTTAAATAAATATATTGAATAGAATTAATTATTGTTTCTTTAATTTGATTTTTCATATAATTNATTAAAATCATGATTGTCAATACGTAATTGACTATTTTCTAAAAAATTTGCTAACCATTTAATTGAATTTTTTAATTCATAAAGTCAAACTAAAGAGTTATAAAAAGAACTTCATCTTATATTAATTGGTTTAATAATTTCAATTGTCTCACTTTCTTTAATATTATTACAAATAATTTGTGCACATTTTAATTGTTGTCTTTTTTTATCACTTGCTAAAAAAAAAATAAGATTTTTTATTTTTGTTATTAAAGGATTAACTATTTTTAATCCTTTGTTAATTGATAATTGTAAAGTATGTGCTGCACATGGAATTCAATCTTTACCTAATCTTGATACAGCTGATTTAACATTACTTCCATTATCAGTAACAATTATTAAAACTTTTTCTTCCAAATTCCAATCATTAAAAACTTTTGATACATGATGAGAAATTTTAACAGCAGTATATAGATATGATATTTCTCCAATATCTAAAACTAAATTATAAATTTCAAAATTTTTATCAATCCAATGAGCAGTAATATTCAAATATGAATCGTGTGCTTTTGATGATCATAGATCAAAAGTTAAATAAATATATTGAATAGAATTAATTATTGTTTCTTTAATTTGATTTTTCATATAATTATATAAACAATCTATTAAATCTTTAATTGTATTAATACAAGGAACAAAGAATTGAGAATTAAGTACATCACAAAAGGTTCTAAAATCTGTATTTTCAACAATAGATAATGGTTGCCTTGTTTCAATTATAAATTTTACTATTTCTTGATTGAATAATTTCTGTTGTTTAGGATTAAGAGGTCTTTTAAATATTTTAATTATAGATCATTGTTTTGATGATTTTTTTAAAGAATTAATTTGTTCAGAAGTTTTGCTAGCAATTGAAGCTTTAATAATGTTATGACTGTCAAGAAAATGTTTTTTACAATCTGATGTAGAACCATAATGAATATATTTGGTTGTACAATCTTTTATCTGACAAACTGCATAAATAACATTTATTTCTGGATCAGGTTCAGTTACAAAAAAATCACACTCAAAACTTGATCTCAAAAAAGGTACTGTTGTTGACATTGCACTTTTAGATTTTTTTCCTCTAGAGGTCTTTTTTAATATGGATACTTTTCTCTTTTTACGATTTTTAAGACGATCGGAATTATTTAAAATATTATTATTGTTGATATTACTGTCACTAATTTCATTATTGTTACTTTCACTAATTTCATCATTATCATCTCCATTATTTTCTTCTTCATTATTTTCATTATTAATTTCTCCTATATTAATTAATTCTCTAAAAGATAATTGTTTTGCTTTCTTTTTTAGAAGTTGTTTGTTTTTAGTAACTGTAGAAATATTCTTACTTGATGAAGTAGAATTCATTTCAAAAAAATTATTTTTATAAAAATTATTATTAAAAGCTTCATCTAGAAAATCAATATTTTCTATGTTTTCAACATTATTTTCATTATATTCTACTGTTTTTTCTTTTCCTTTTTCTCTCCTTCGATATTTATAACGTACTCCTGTAACGATTTTGTTATTGTTATTCTTTTTCTCTTCTTCTAGATAATTTTCTTCTATCTCTTCATTTATTTCTTCATATATTTCCTTTTTCTTTTTCTTTTTTATTCCTTCCTTACTAACCCTTTACTCTTTTTTATTCTTTCTATCATTAGTAAATTTTTTTAAATGTAAGCCTTCGAAGTCCTTCACTTCAATAATCTTCGAATACCTCCAACATAAACGTAATATTTACGAAGGTTATTGGTACTGAAAACCTTCATTTTTATTAATAAAATGTAATACTCCAGAGGTTATTGATATCGATAACCTTCAATAATTTTCACTTTATCATAATAAACGTAATATTTGCGAAGGTTATTGGTCCGATAACCTTCAATAACCTTTGAAAACGAAATTATTACAATAACCCCCGACATAAAAAATTTCCTGATGATTTTATTCCTTTCCTTTTCTGCGGTAGTAATTTTGGTGATTTTGGTATTTGTAACTTCGGCATCGGCGATTTCCACTTCCCTTTTTTTCTCTTCCTCTCTTATCACTTCTTCCCCCTTATTTTTTTGTCTCTCCTTTCTCTTACTCTCTCTCTTTTTTTCTCTTTCTTTTCTCACTTCTTCTTTTTTTCTGTAATCGTAATTTCGGCGATTTTGACATTTTCAGAATTGGTGTTTTCACTTTCTTTCTCCATTTCTTGTTCTTCCATTTCTTGTTCTTCTGTCTCTTGTTCTTCCATCTCTCCTCTTTTATTTCTCTTGTTTCCTTTATCCCTTTTGTCCCTTTTGTCCCTCTTGTCCCTCCTGTTCCAGTTCCTTTTGTTCCTCCTGTCCTTCTCACTTATGTAAACGTATGATTCTTCGTTCATGATTTATTATTAAAAATAAATTAATTAAATTTATTTTTTAAATAAATTAATTAAAAAAGTTTTTTTTTAAACGATTATCAAATCTGATAATCTTGATGATTAATATAATCGTGATTATGATTTTATAAATCATGATTTATAGTCGTGATTAAATTGACAATTATATAATCGCGATTTAATTGACGATTATATAATCGCAATTAAATCGACGATTATTAGAATTGCGATTAATCGTTCACCAATATTTAGATTCGACTATATAGTCGAGTCGTGATTATACATGTTCCCAAAATTAATTTTGAATTTTTAAAGTATTTCGACTTTTTGAGATTTATGCTAAATCTATTCTATATATAGAAGTAAAAAAAGTACCCAGTTATGTGTATCTTTAATCAAAAAATAAATTTGGGTAGTCAAAAAATTTCAGGTTTTAAGTAAAATAATTTCGTTTTCTATGAAAAACTATTTCGACTTTTTTCTTCAAAATACCAATTTCGGGACCCCAAAATAATTTTGCGTGCAAGTATAGTCGCGATTAATCGCGATTCTATAATCACGATTCCTATCCTTAATTACAAGTGTATTTGTAGGGTTATTGGAATTTTTTATTAAAGTAAAATATATATGAAAATTATACAAAGCCATTTTAATTAAAAACAAATGTGAAATCTAAAATCTAGTCAATTATTATATATAAAAGTCATATGACTTATAACTACTAACATATGACTAATAGTCATATTAGTCATATAAGTAGAAGTCATATAATTATAACCAAGTGACATATGACCATTAGTTATAAATATATGATCAAGGTCATTTTGAAAATTTTTGTATGACTAGGTTATAGTCCATCACTGAAATAATTGGTATTCATTTAATTATAGATTATCTTTTATTATCAAATATTAATGTATAAATATACTTACAAAAATATTCGAGGCATTAAGGAGGTCTTACACATTATTATATTTGATATCAATATGAATATTATTTATAAGTAGTAGTTTGAAACAGGTTTTAATTTAATTTCAGTTTGCATAACAACCGGACAAATTTATTTTAGGAAAAAGGGCGATATTTCCGATTTACATAATAAAAGTAAAATTCATTGATTTTTCAAGATATATAAAAATCTGCAATCTACATATTAATCGATCTACTTTTTTTTTTGCTTTTTAATAATTTTTTAAACTAATGTTTTATATATTTTTTTATAATTTTTAAACCATGGAAAAATTATAGCAAATTGGATTCCAATGACTAATCTCGGTATTTATTCGTTTTAAAATTTTAATTTTTTTTTTCATAATTTGTGTAACAGCTGAACAAATCTTAATATGTTAATCAGGGATAATCATTTTACTAATAAAATAAATTTTTTTAATATTAAATTTACAATAAATAGCTGTTATAAAAAAAAAAAAATTAAAATTTTAAAATGAATAAATACTGAGATTAGTCATTGGAATCCAATTTGCTATAATTTTNAAAATTATAGCAAATTGGATTCCAATGACTAATCTCGGTATTTATTCGTTTTAAAATTTTAATTTTTTTTTTCATAATTTGTGTAACAGCTGAACAAATCTTAATATGTTAATCAGGGATAATCATTTTACTAATAAAATAAATTTTTTTAATATTAAATTTACAATAAATAGCTGTTATAAAAAAAAAAAAATTAAAATTTTAAAATGAATAAATACTGAGATTAGTCATTGGAATCCAATTTGCTATAATTTTCCCACGGTTTAAAAATTATAAAAAAATATATAAAACACTAGTTTAAAAAATTATTAAAAAGTAAAAAAAAAAAGTAGATCGATTAATATGTAGATTGCGGATTTTTATATATCTTGAAAAATCAATGAATTTTACTTTTATTATGTAAATCGGAAATATCGCCCTTTTCCTAAAATAAATTTGACCGATTGTTACGCAAACCGCGAATTAATAAAATATAAATTAAATCTTTCTCGTTACAATTAATTATTAAAATTTCAACAAATAAGTGAACTTTTTGTTTGAGATCCTTTTAAACGACGGGATTTTTTAACTTTCAAAGTTTCTAAATATATTGTTAGAAACCCGATAATCATTTTTCATGAATTAAATATTTATGTATTTTAATAATGTTACACACTTCACTTATTCGTGATGTTCAAAAACGATAAAAAATCATATAAAAAAGTGATCGACGATCTGCATAATTTAATTTGCTCAAAAAAATCGCCGACAATTCACATGACTGTTATTCCGAAATAGGACTCATTGTGCTAAATTAAGTAACAAACAAAATTCGAGTGATACATGGGGAATCACGAAGTCGTCATATTTTGTGTTCGCTGGTAATTTATTACTTCGATTTAGTACGAAAAATAAAGAGCCAATGCTATGGATAGCTGATGCTGGGTTTTAATGTATAAAAACATGCATTGTCTCAGTGGGTCGAATTCGCAGGTTCGTCTTTAACAAAGCATCAAAAATATCATTGCGCAATATAACAATCAAACAATTAATCGAATAACCAATTTATCTACTGCAAAATGCAACTCAACATTCCCGATAATTTTTTATTTGCGATTTTCATTGCCGTAATCGTGACTTACGAATCATACAACCGAGGCATAATAACAATGGAGATGATTTATTCTGTTATCCCGGAAAATACAATAATTTACGTTATTATCGCCGTAGTATTTATTTATCTACGAAAAATTATATCTCCACCTCCGACCCCAATACAAAACCAAATTCTTACCAAAGATTACAAAAACTCGAACGCGATATTTTGAGTCTACAAAACGATAATGCAAGAATTCAAAACGAATCAGAATGGAGGAATGAAGCACGAAGTATAGGTTTGTAATAGCGGAGCTAGTCTTCGGCCCTTCTCTTCTCTCACTCCGTACATTTTATAATTTCATTTTTTAGTTTTATCATGATAAATGAAAAAATTAGAAGGTCAACACAAAATAAAACTTTTTATTGTTTCATAAATGTAGAATTTTTTAGATCAAATATTCTAAACATTATTAACTTTTGTGAATGGGCGTGTGGCGTACAATAAGTAAACTACTGTGACTAAGATAGATACCGATTAATATCTCTGTTGACATTTCCAAATCCCATTACTACCTGAGTGTATTCGGGATTAATTTCAAAAGTTTTATTCCGTGTTTCTTTATACTTAAAGTCCACTTTCACATCTGTATCACTTTCACTTGTAATCCATATGAACATTATCTCTAATCTATCCTCGAAGCCAGATAAATTTGATTTTAAATTTGGCCAAATACTGGAGAAAAATTTACTCTCGGAATCTGAATGAATACTCTTATCAAAGGTAATCTGTATTGGGGCAACATACAATTTATCCTTTGAATTCGAAATCAGCAAACCATCAATAGTCTCTTGGTTCCAACGGCGTGGTACATAAAGTATACATTTCCCTTCATTCGATGAAAATTTGATTTCTTTTTCATCATAAAAAAATTCCATATCGTTAGGTTTAAAATTTGCACGATTCGCCATAATTCCATTCTTAAAAATACTAGCAATACACGCCTTCTCTATAAAAAATCCTTTAACCGATGGGTTGTTTTTGAAATGCTCTATGCAACTGATCCACTTTGTATCTATGAATATTTCCATTCGCTTCTTTTCATAGAGATAATTAGCCATGCAATCTCGTGCCATCCCACAAACGTAATGACATTCATCATCATCTTTAATGTAGAAGAAACGATGATCGAAATCACTGTCTCCATAGCCACTTGGAGGATATCCTTTTGCCAGGAATAATGACATCAATCCGACGTGACTGTAAATAGGGAAGTCAGTTTTCATACAATTTACAAATCACGAAGCAAACCAAAAATACATACAATTCCTTCCTTTCTTCCTTTATATTGTCCGAAAAGTTCGTCATCGATTTTTTTATCTTTGATATTAATTGATTATTTAAGTAGCCCAATGCCTCTTCAAAATTTTTGTGACCAGATTCTAGCAAAATGTTTAAGAAGAGCGGAATACTACCCGTGATGTCTTCAACTTGATTCTTCTGCTTTTCATTCATTGTTGGCAAAACGGAATTATGCTTCTTCCACCACTCTTCCATCTCCTCCTAAATTGAATATTACATTAATACGTAGAAGATTCGCAACATATAGCATCTTAATATTACCTCATCGAATCCTCCATAAAGTGTAATTTTCTTTTCATTAGTCTGTTTTTGCTTAAGATGTAATACTGCATGGTTGTTTGCCGAAGAGCTCTTAATATAAAAATGGCCCACGCACATTTTATCAATATCCCCTTTAATTTCTTGCTTTAAATTTGTGTTAATTCCAGTATCATTATATTCGTCCAGAGCGTTCATTTGGTCTACAATAAAATATAATCTTTCGTCTAATAATCTGCAGAATTTTATGATTTGATCAAAACTTTCACAGGCATTAATTTTGTTTATATTCGCATCATCGTCCACGTAGGTAAGAAATAATGCTGATTGAATGTATTCTATTGGGTCTACAGCCAGTTTGCGACAATCGGGAAGATATACAACACGCTTTCCGTTCCGGAGAAGAAAGCAAGCTATTGCTGCGAGAATATGAGATTTTCCATACCCAACTGTACCATAAATAAACATTTCCCTATAACCGGTACCAAATCTAAAAGTCATGATTTCGCTTAAAACATTGTTAAATTCCGTTCTTCCCATGAAGTTGAAAAATCCATCGACGTTAATAGCAAACCTATCTACTGGTTTATCTGATCCGGGATATGGGAATGGTAATAAAAGGAAATTTTTCGGGTCTGAGTAAACTTCAAAATTATCGGAAAGTTTCATTATGCCCTCCATGATTTTATTAGCAGTTGCTAAGAAATAATTATGAATGTTAAGATGATTGATGTTCGGTTTTAAAATGAAATTCTAAAAATTATACACACCCAATAGTTTCATTTTTTTACTTTCTTGGCCTTCACTTTTCTCGTCCGCTCCTTCTAGTTTTCTTTTTCCTGATCGAATAAAATGATGAGATATGAAGTAACTGCAAATTTTCTTGTTTGAAAGGTAAAACATTTACTTACCAGTGGTGACAGGACGTACAATTATATGGATAGTTTCATCCGGAGGTACGCATCCTTCTGGAAAAAACTTCCTAAACTTACTAATAGTCTTCATTTCCCTACCTCCGAGCTGTTCAATTTCAGGTATGGTAAGAGAATTATTAAGTTTTTCCTGAGGAACTTCAACTTTCCAAAGTACTAATTCATTGTAATCCTTGACATTTTCCATATTACGCCAATTCTTTATTTTATTCCATATCAGTGTCTTGAGATGATCGATGGTGAGATTGTTAATAGAAACGTAATGATTATGGGATATTTCATTTTTTTCGCAAATGTCAACTGATAAAGCACAATTAGGACCTAAAACAAAACAAGATAATACTATTTCGGCCATATTTCTGCAAATGCAAGAATCCGGAGTTAAAAAACAAAGGTTAAACCTAATTTTTCAGTAAAGTATAAAATAATGACCTTAGCTGACGACCGTTTGAATGAATAGACATTTCGATTTGTATATATCATGAATTGCGGATGAACTGCGGATATAAACTAATCTAAAAATGTTAAGATTAAAAAATTATCAGTCTGGGGTATTTATATAACATATGACACTTACGCAATTCTTCGGTCATACTGTCAATCAGATCTGTATTTGACTAGTGTGGGCGAAAACAATTAGGTATAAGTTTGATCGATTATATATATATTTTAGCCAAATCCTTAAGATACTCCGGCAGGCTTTATTCGTCTCTGCCCCCACATATATTATCCCCTGTTATTCGTAATATATCAAATAAATTTGACCGAATGGGTTTTATTGTCCGGAGCATAGCGGAGGACACTATCCCTTCATCTGTAGAGGATTGCAAGCAGGGACACGTAAAAATTTGGTACCAAATTTGCCCATGTAAATCCAAATATTCTAGCATATTCCAAACTTATACAAATATTTGAAAATTTTCCATGTAAATCCAAATATTTTTAGGGCGAAACTAACCATATGATTTTAGGCCAATCAAAATTGTCAAAATTGGTATAAATCGCCCTTGTTCACGGGCACGAGAATTTTCAGAGGATCTTTTCACAGATAATAATAAACTTTTTTGCAAGTTTTGTAATATAAGTATTGGCTGGCAAAATAAAGCCACTATACGCTATTTGAAATTATCTTTATCAAATCGTGATATTCAAAATATAGTTCTGATATTCTACAATTATTAAATCCATCTATATAGAACTTCTGCAAGAATGGTCTTTATATTGTAATTTTGAATTAATTGAAATTGATTATTCAAATTTTCAAATTTTTTGGGAAAAAATGGCATCTACTTTTCCTCTTTTGAGTGAGATTCTATTTCTTCTTGCGCTATAGCTGTAGAA
>PQFF01000282.1:0-13658 GCA_003547095.1 Diversispora epigaea | reverse complement strand
ATAGCAAATTGGATTCCAATGACTAATCTCGGTATTTATTCGTTTTAAAATTTTAATTTTTTTTTTCATAATTTGTGTAACAGCTGAACAAATCTTAATATGTTAATCAGGGATAATCATTTTACTAATAAAATAAATTTTTTTAATATTAAATTTACAATAAATAGCTGTTATAAAAAAAAAAAAATTAAAATTTTAAAATGAATAAATACTGAGATTAGTCATTGGAATCCAATTTGCTATAATTTTCCCACGGTTTAAAAATTATAAAAAAATATATAAAACACTAGTTTAAAAAATTATTAAAAAGTAAAAAAAAAAAGTAGATCGATTAATATGTAGATTGCGGATTTTTATATATCTTGAAAAATCAATGAATTTTACTTTTATTATGTAAATCGGAAATATCGCCCTTTTCCTAAAATAAATTTGACCGATTGTTACGCAAACCGCGAATTAATAAAATATAAATTAAATCTTTCTCGTTACAATTAATTATTAAAATTTCAACAAATAAGTGAACTTTTTGTTTGAGATCCTTTTAAACGACGGGATTTTTTAACTTTCAAAGTTTCTAAATATATTGTTAGAAACCCGATAATCATTTTTCATGAATTAAATATTTATGTATTTTAATAATGTTACACACTTCACTTATTCGTGATGTTCAAAAACGATAAAAAATCATATAAAAAAGTGATCGACGATCTGCATAATTTAATTTGCTCAAAAAAATCGCCGACAATTCACATGACTGTTATTCCGAAATAGGACTCATTGTGCTAAATTAAGTAACAAACAAAATTCGAGTGATACATGGGGAATCACGAAGTCGTCATATTTTGTGTTCGCTGGTAATTTATTACTTCGATTTAGTACGAAAAATAAAGAGCCAATGCTATGGATAGCTGATGCTGGGTTTTAATGTATAAAAACATGCATTGTCTCAGTGGGTCGAATTCGCAGGTTCGTCTTTAACAAAGCATCAAAAATATCATTGCGCAATATAACAATCAAACAATTAATCGAATAACCAATTTATCTACTGCAAAATGCAACTCAACATTCCCGATAATTTTTTATTTGCGATTTTCATTGCCGTAATCGTGACTTACGAATCATACAACCGAGGCATAATAACAATGGAGATGATTTATTCTGTTATCCCGGAAAATACAATAATTTACGTTATTATCGCCGTAGTATTTATTTATCTACGAAAAATTATATCTCCACCTCCGACCCCAATACAAAACCAAATTCTTACCAAAGATTACAAAAACTCGAACGCGATATTTTGAGTCTACAAAACGATAATGCAAGAATTCAAAACGAATCAGAATGGAGGAATGAAGCACGAAGTATAGGTTTGTAATAGCGGAGCTAGTCTTCGGCCCTTCTCTTCTCTCACTCCGTACATTTTATAATTTCATTTTTTAGTTTTATCATGATAAATGAAAAAATTAGAAGGTCAACACAAAATAAAACTTTTTATTGTTTCATAAATGTAGAATTTTTTAGATCAAATATTCTAAACATTATTAACTTTTGTGAATGGGCGTGTGGCGTACAATAAGTAAACTACTGTGACTAAGATAGATACCGATTAATATCTCTGTTGACATTTCCAAATCCCATTACTACCTGAGTGTATTCGGGATTAATTTCAAAAGTTTTATTCCGTGTTTCTTTATACTTAAAGTCCACTTTCACATCTGTATCACTTTCACTTGTAATCCATATGAACATTATCTCTAATCTATCCTCGAAGCCAGATAAATTTGATTTTAAATTTGGCCAAATACTGGAGAAAAATTTACTCTCGGAATCTGAATGAATACTCTTATCAAAGGTAATCTGTATTGGGGCAACATACAATTTATCCTTTGAATTCGAAATCAGCAAACCATCAATAGTCTCTTGGTTCCAACGGCGTGGTACATAAAGTATACATTTCCCTTCATTCGATGAAAATTTGATTTCTTTTTCATCATAAAAAAATTCCATATCGTTAGGTTTAAAATTTGCACGATTCGCCATAATTCCATTCTTAAAAATACTAGCAATACACGCCTTCTCTATAAAAAATCCTTTAACCGATGGGTTGTTTTTGAAATGCTCTATGCAACTGATCCACTTTGTATCTATGAATATTTCCATTCGCTTCTTTTCATAGAGATAATTAGCCATGCAATCTCGTGCCATCCCACAAACGTAATGACATTCATCATCATCTTTAATGTAGAAGAAACGATGATCGAAATCACTGTCTCCATAGCCACTTGGAGGATATCCTTTTGCCAGGAATAATGACATCAATCCGACGTGACTGTAAATAGGGAAGTCAGTTTTCATACAATTTACAAATCACGAAGCAAACCAAAAATACATACAATTCCTTCCTTTCTTCCTTTATATTGTCCGAAAAGTTCGTCATCGATTTTTTTATCTTTGATATTAATTGATTATTTAAGTAGCCCAATGCCTCTTCAAAATTTTTGTGACCAGATTCTAGCAAAATGTTTAAGAAGAGCGGAATACTACCCGTGATGTCTTCAACTTGATTCTTCTGCTTTTCATTCATTGTTGGCAAAACGGAATTATGCTTCTTCCACCACTCTTCCATCTCCTCCTAAATTGAATATTACATTAATACGTAGAAGATTCGCAACATATAGCATCTTAATATTACCTCATCGAATCCTCCATAAAGTGTAATTTTCTTTTCATTAGTCTGTTTTTGCTTAAGATGTAATACTGCATGGTTGTTTGCCGAAGAGCTCTTAATATAAAAATGGCCCACGCACATTTTATCAATATCCCCTTTAATTTCTTGCTTTAAATTTGTGTTAATTCCAGTATCATTATATTCGTCCAGAGCGTTCATTTGGTCTACAATAAAATATAATCTTTCGTCTAATAATCTGCAGAATTTTATGATTTGATCAAAACTTTCACAGGCATTAATTTTGTTTATATTCGCATCATCGTCCACGTAGGTAAGAAATAATGCTGATTGAATGTATTCTATTGGGTCTACAGCCAGTTTGCGACAATCGGGAAGATATACAACACGCTTTCCGTTCCGGAGAAGAAAGCAAGCTATTGCTGCGAGAATATGAGATTTTCCATACCCAACTGTACCATAAATAAACATTTCCCTATAACCGGTACCAAATCTAAAAGTCATGATTTCGCTTAAAACATTGTTAAATTCCGTTCTTCCCATGAAGTTGAAAAATCCATCGACGTTAATAGCAAACCTATCTACTGGTTTATCTGATCCGGGATATGGGAATGGTAATAAAAGGAAATTTTTCGGGTCTGAGTAAACTTCAAAATTATCGGAAAGTTTCATTATGCCCTCCATGATTTTATTAGCAGTTGCTAAGAAATAATTATGAATGTTAAGATGATTGATGTTCGGTTTTAAAATGAAATTCTAAAAATTATACACACCCAATAGTTTCATTTTTTTACTTTCTTGGCCTTCACTTTTCTCGTCCGCTCCTTCTAGTTTTCTTTTTCCTGATCGAATAAAATGATGAGATATGAAGTAACTGCAAATTTTCTTGTTTGAAAGGTAAAACATTTACTTACCAGTGGTGACAGGACGTACAATTATATGGATAGTTTCATCCGGAGGTACGCATCCTTCTGGAAAAAACTTCCTAAACTTACTAATAGTCTTCATTTCCCTACCTCCGAGCTGTTCAATTTCAGGTATGGTAAGAGAATTATTAAGTTTTTCCTGAGGAACTTCAACTTTCCAAAGTACTAATTCATTGTAATCCTTGACATTTTCCATATTACGCCAATTCTTTATTTTATTCCATATCAGTGTCTTGAGATGATCGATGGTGAGATTGTTAATAGAAACGTAATGATTATGGGATATTTCATTTTTTTCGCAAATGTCAACTGATAAAGCACAATTAGGACCTAAAACAAAACAAGATAATACTATTTCGGCCATATTTCTGCAAATGCAAGAATCCGGAGTTAAAAAACAAAGGTTAAACCTAATTTTTCAGTAAAGTATAAAATAATGACCTTAGCTGACGACCGTTTGAATGAATAGACATTTCGATTTGTATATATCATGAATTGCGGATGAACTGCGGATATAAACTAATCTAAAAATGTTAAGATTAAAAAATTATCAGTCTGGGGTATTTATATAACATATGACACTTACGCAATTCTTCGGTCATACTGTCAATCAGATCTGTATTTGACTAGTGTGGGCGAAAACAATTAGGTATAAGTTTGATCGATTATATATATATTTTAGCCAAATCCTTAAGATACTCCGGCAGGCTTTATTCGTCTCTGCCCCCACATATATTATCCCCTGTTATTCGTAATATATCAAATAAATTTGACCGAATGGGTTTTATTGTCCGGAGCATAGCGGAGGACACTATCCCTTCATCTGTAGAGGATTGCAAGCAGGGACACGTAAAAATTTGGTACCAAATTTGCCCATGTAAATCCAAATATTCTAGCATATTCCAAACTTATACAAATATTTGAAAATTTTCCATGTAAATCCAAATATTTTTAGGGCGAAACTAACCATATGATTTTAGGCCAATCAAAATTGTCAAAATTGGTATAAATCGCCCTTGTTCACGGGCACGAGAATTTTCAGAGGATCTTTTCACAGATAATAATAAACTTTTTTGCAAGTTTTGTAATATAAGTATTGGCTGGCAAAATAAAGCCACTATACGCTATTTGAAATTATCTTTATCAAATCGTGATATTCAAAATATAGTTCTGATATTCTACAATTATTAAATCCATCTATATAGAACTTCTGCAAGAATGGTCTTTATATTGTAATTTTGAATTAATTGAAATTGATTATTCAAATTTTCAAATTTTTTGGGAAAAAATGGCATCTACTTTTCCTCTTTTGAGTGAGATTCTATTTCTTCTTGCGCTATAGCTGTAGAANGCCATATTTCTGCAAATGCAAGAATCCGGAGTTAAAAAACAAAGGTTAAACCTAATTTTTCAGTAAAGTATAAAATAATGACCTTAGCTGACGACCGTTTGAATGAATAGACATTTCGATTTGTATATATCATGAATTGCGGATGAACTGCGGATATAAACTAATCTAAAAATGTTAAGATTAAAAAATTATCAGTCTGGGGTATTTATATAACATATGACACTTACGCAATTCTTCGGTCATACTGTCAATCAGATCTGTATTTGACTAGTGTGGGCGAAAACAATTAGGTATAAGTTTGATCGATTATATATATATTTTAGCCAAATCCTTAAGATACTCCGGCAGGCTTTATTCGTCTCTGCCCCCACATATATTATCCCCTGTTATTCGTAATATATCAAATAAATTTGACCGAATGGGTTTTATTGTCCGGAGCATAGCGGAGGACACTATCCCTTCATCTGTAGAGGATTGCAAGCAGGGACACGTAAAAATTTGGTACCAAATTTGCCCATGTAAATCCAAATATTCTAGCATATTCCAAACTTATACAAATATTTGAAAATTTTCCATGTAAATCCAAATATTTTTAGGGCGAAACTAACCATATGATTTTAGGCCAATCAAAATTGTCAAAATTGGTATAAATCGCCCTTGTTCACGGGCACGAGAATTTTCAGAGGATCTTTTCACAGATAATAATAAACTTTTTTGCAAGTTTTGTAATATAAGTATTGGCTGGCAAAATAAAGCCACTATACGCTATTTGAAATTATCTTTATCAAATCGTGATATTCAAAATATAGTTCTGATATTCTACAATTATTAAATCCATCTATATAGAACTTCTGCAAGAATGGTCTTTATATTGTAATTTTGAATTAATTGAAATTGATTATTCAAATTTTCAAATTTTTTGGGAAAAAATGGCATCTACTTTTCCTCTTTTGAGTGAGATTCTATTTCTTCTTGCGCTATAGCTGTAGAATGGAGTTTTTCAGTTTACAATAATATTCTTAGTAATAATAGGCAAAATTTAAGTACCGAATCACTTAAGATATTAAACATGATGTATTTTATAACTTAGGTTAATAAAATTTATGGTTTTTAGTTGTAAAATTTTATCCAAATTTATCCAAATATTTGCGATTTTCCAAATAAATATTTGAAATAATCCAAATAATTTTTACGTGTCCCTGGATTGCAGGTGTTCGAAGCCGAAAGGTCATTAGTTAACTTAGCCGATTTAGCTGGCTTAGTCAGCTGATTTTCAAAAAATTGGCCAAGTTGATACTATATAGGGTAATTTTTTGATTTTTTTAGCCGATTTTTTTTATTAAAAAAATGGCAAAGTAGTATGAGAAATTTTTATTAATTAGCAATGTAGCGAAATATTTTTATTTTTTATTAATTAAATAAAAATAACAATGAAAATGATGAAGCATACAAATATTTTTTTGATCAAATATCTTATCGAGTTTATTATTGATGAAATATAGACAGTCCAAGAAAAATCTAGACCAATTTATATCTTATAATGGTCCTACTGGAACTTTTTTTTTGAAGTAAATATATTTAATTATCTTGTAAATAATTAAATAATCAAATAATTTAATAATTAAATATTAAATAATTAAATAATTTAATAATTAAATATTTAAATGATTGGATAATTAAATAATTAAATATAATTAAATATTAAATAATTAAATAATTTTTATTATTAGGACAATAAGAAAAAGAAAAAGACTTAAATCAATGAAATAATTTGTCTTCTAATCTTAATAACTTACATAATGAAAATAATAATAATCTAGAATTAAATAAAAGTAATAATTTTAATAATAAAATTTAGTATTAGATATAATAATACTTTAGATTAGGTGAGAGTATACCTGCCGCCCAAATTCAAAATCCAAATGCCGAAATCCCAAATGCCGAAATCCCAAATTCCAAATCCCAAATCCCAAATTATAATTAGTATTTTTTGTCGAAATCCCAAATCCCAAATCCCAAATACTAGTAATTTGTGCATTTTGGCGTTTCAAATCTTAAATTATTTGGGATTTGGGCAACACGTATAGGTGAGAGAGATAATAATAATAATGATAATCATACTTTAATATTAGATATTGATAGTGATTTTAATAATAATAATTTAGCATTAGATATTGAAAAAAAAATAATAATATAGGAGAAATGAAGATGATAATACTAATTAACACACATGACTTTTACATGATTTTCACAAGATGTGCTTATAAATTTTATTTCTATATTAAGAAATTTTGACTTTACACTAGTCAAATGGAAAAAAATAAGATGGTTTTATTATGAATAAGATTCCGATTGATGGCTAAATTTGCTAAGATTTATTAAATATAGGCAGTCGATTTTTTCCAATTTATAAATAGGAATTTCTGATTTATGAATTTTCACAAATAGGATGTCTGATTTATGCATATTTGCGCCATTAATAGGATTCTGATTTTTGTTCATTCGACCAGTATTAGCTGACTAAGCTGGCTAAGTTGATTTTAAAACATAGGTTTAACCGGGTTGATTTTTTTTGACCGGTGTCACCTGCCTTTTTGTAGGATATAATTTTAAGGGTGACTTTACGGTTCAATACAGAGTTGTTTGCTTTTGATGTAATAGAATATCAATCGACGTCGAGCTCGAGGTAGATTGATTTAACAATAAATTCACGAGGAAGATAGCGTCTTAAAGATTTTTCAAGTTTTTTAAGCGAGAAAAAAGATTAAAGTAAGAGTTTTGAAATAACTCCCTTATCTCCCGAACCCGACACATTATATAGCTTTTGGCCCACATATGAGTTGTTAGAGGGCGGGACCATAACAAGACAAAGTAAGGTTAATTAGCGCTATATTCGAGATAAACTATCATCAAAAGCAATCATACTAATTATAAACAACAAAAAAACGTATGGGTAGCTCAAAGTTAATTTAATAACAGCTAAACATCAATCGTATAATCTTCTCTTAAATTTTCAATTAAGTACATGTTCTAGTCTGCCAAATAAAGAAGGCGCGGGACGCACGCTTGTTTTATTGTCAATTCCTTAATAAACGAGGAGACGAATCAAAGAAAATACTGAAATTAAATAAATTTCATCAATGACGGTATAACCCAAAATAAGAAATATTTAATTATAGAGTAGTCAAATTAGGGTTAAATACAGAGTTGTTTGCTTTTGATGTAATAGAATATCAATCGACGTCGAGCTCGAGGTAGATTGATTTAACAATAAATTCACGAGGAAGATAGCGTCTTAAAGATTTTTCAAGTTTTTTAAGCGAGAAAAAAGATTAAAGTAAGAGTTCTGAAATAACTCCCCTATCTCCCGAACCCGACACATTATATAGCTTTTGGCCCACATATGAGTTGTTAGAGGGCAGGACCATAACAAGACAAAGTAAGGTTAATTGGCGCTATATTCGAGATAGACTATCATCAAAAGCAATCATACCAATTATAAACAACAAAAAGAAACGTATGGGTAGCTCAAAGTTAATTTAATAACAGCTAAACACCAATCGTATAATCTTCTCTTAAATTTTTAATTAAGTACACGCCCCAGTCCGCCTAAAAAAGAAGGCGCGGAACGCACGCTTGTTTCATCGTCAACTCCTTAATAAACGAGGGGACGAATCAAAAAAACTACCGAAATTAACTAAATTTAATCAAATGACGGTATAACCCAAAATAAGTAATATTTAATTATAGAATTGACAAATTAGGGTTTCCGAAGGAAACCTTATTTTGGTAATTCTTAATTAACAAACTAATTTATTTTTATTGGAGTAACATTTAATATAAAATTCATCCAATTTAGGAAAACAAGACAGGAACTTTAGGGTTCCGTGAATTTCGGAACGGAAAAACAATTTTCCGAATAAGGAAATTCCGCAGCAGTTTTCCTACCAATTCATGTGACATTGTTGACACCTGGTCCGAGCGAGCTCGATTACCGGATGTCGATTATTTCGATCATGTCGATCGACACATGACTTCTAACCAAATGACTTTCATGTGAGGTCCATTCATTGGACAACGTGACTTGAGATCGACAAACCCAAATTTTCTAGGGTTAAATACAGAATTGTTTGCTTTTGATGTAATAGAATATCAATCGACGTCGAGTTCGAGGTAGATTGATTTAACAATAAATTCACGAGGAAGATAGCGTCTTAAAGATTTTTCAAGTTTTTTAGGCAAGAAAAAAGATTAAAGTAAGAGTTCTGAAATAACTCCCCTATCCCCCGAACCCGACACATTATATAGCTTTTGGCCCACATATGAGTTGTTAGAGGGCGGGACCATAACAAGACAAAGTAAGGTTAATTAGCGTTATATTCGAGATAAACTATCATCAAAAGCAATCATACCAATTATAAACAACAAAAGAACGTATGGGTAGCTTAAAGTTAATTTAATAACAGCTAAACACCAATCGTATAATCTTCTCTTAGGTTTTAAATTAAGTACACGCCCCAGTCCGCCTAATAAAGAAGACGCGGAACGCACGCTTGTTTCATCGTCAACTCCTTAATAAACGAGGAGACGAATAGGAGAAACTACCGAAATTAACTAAATTTCGTCAATGACGGTATAACCCAAAATAAGTAATATTTAATTATAGAATTGACAAATTAGGGTTTCCGAAGGAAACCCTAGTTTGGCAATTTTTAATTAACAAACTAATTTATTTTAATTGGAGTAACATTTAATATAAAATTCATCCAATTTAGGAAAACAAGACCGGAACTTTAGGGTTCCGTGAATTTCGGAACGGAAAAACAATTTTCCGAATAAGGAAATTCCGCAGCAGTTTTCCTACCAATTCATGTGATATTGCCGACACCTGGTCCGAGCAAGCTCGATCACCGGATGTCGATCATTCCGATCATGTTGATCGACACATGACTTCTAACCAAATGACTTTCACGTGAGGTCCATTCATTGGACAACGTGACTTGAGATCGACAAACCCAAATTTTCTAGGGTTATGACGATCACAAGACATGTGATTTACCAAAAAGGATAAATTGAATCCGAATTAGACGAATTTCCTTTTTGGGCGATTCCTATTAGGGAATTCCGCAGAATTACCTAATTGGGCGATCACATTTCTGGAAAGATCGACCCAACCCTTGTGATTTAGGGTTAGGGTTTTACAGTTTAATGCTTTTAATGTAATAAGATATCAATCAGCGCCGAGCTCGAAGCAGATTGAATACTTTAAATGAATAAAATAAACGAAATACTTTGCAGTTTGAAGAAATCTACATTTCCCCAAGCCCCGAACCCAGCGGTATTTATGTATCTTTTGGGGACACCTGCAACGCAGAGGGCTACATTTTTGGTCACCATGAGTTGTGGTTATCCTTACTTAGCGATACATCTGAGAATAACTTATCATTAAAAGCGGCATACTATTTTAATATAACAATCAAACGCATTGGTGACTCAAATAGTTTTAAAACACCAATCGTTAGGGTTTCTCTTTATTGTTTTATTGAAAACGGAAGACTTGTTTGACATATTTAACAAATATAATCAACTCTTAAACGTTTAGGGTTTGATTTCTAAAAATAGAGAACCAAACGGATTGAATTCCGAAATTAAATACATAATTTAATAAACGGAACACCCTAAAATGGGAATAATTAATTAAAGTTTATTAATTAAATAAGACTAATTTAGTTAACAACGAGGATAAGGGTTTTTCCGAAGGAAAAACCCTAATCCGAAGTTGACTAAATACGGTCAATTCCGAAATTAGTCAGCGATCCCATGTGGGAGCACGTGTTGACCAAAAAAGGTAAGAAAACAACAAAACCTTAGGGTTTCGTGACTTCCGGTTAAGGAAAAACATTTTTCCCCTTATGGAAATTCCGCAGTATTCCGACCAAACAAACATGTGACGATCGACAATCGGGTCGATGTCGTAACCTCGGGATCCGACTGTCGATCACATGTGACTTCTAACCTGTGACACTCACGTGGCGAGACCTCATTGGTCCGCGTGACTTCCGACCTCCCACCCGACTCGATTAGGGTTTTACAGTTTAATGCTTTTAATGTAATAAGATATCAATCAGCGCCGAGCTCGAAGCAGATTGAATACTTTAAATGAATAAAATAAACGAAATACTTTGCAGTTTGAAGAAATCTACATTTCCCCAAGCCCCGAACCCAGCGGTATTTATGTATCTTTTGGGAGCCCTGCAAACCAGAGGGCTACATTTTTGGTCACCATGGGTTGTGGATACTCTTACTTAGCGATACATCTGAGAATAACTTATCATTAAAAGCGGCATACTAATTTCATATAACAATCAAACGCATTGGTGACTCAAATAGTTTTAAAACACCAATCGTTAGGGTTTCTCTTTATTATTTCATTGAAAACGTAAGACTTGTTTGACATATTTAGCAAATATAATCAACTCTTAAACGTTTAGGGTTTGATTTCTAAAAATAGAGAACCAAACGGGTTGGATTCCGAAATTAAATACATAGTTTAATAAACGGAACACCCTAAAACAGGAATAATTAATTAAAGTTTATTAATTAAGTAAGACTAATTTAGTTAACAACGAGGATTAGGGTTTTTCCGAAGGAAAAACTCTAATCCGAAGTTGACTAAATATGGTCAATTCCGAAATTAGTCGGTGATTCCATATGGGAGCACGTGTTGACCAAAAAAGGTAAGAAAACAACAAAACCTTAGGGTTCCGTGACTTCCGGTTAAGGAAAAACAATTTTCCTCTTATGGAAATTCCGCAGTAATCCGACCAAACAAACATGTGATGATCGACAATCGGGTCGATGTCGAGACCTCGGGATCCGACTGTCGATCACATGTGACTTCTAACCTGTGACACTCACGTGGCGAGACCTCATTGGTCCGCGTGACTTCCGATCTCCCACCCGACTCGATTAGGGTTAGGGTTAGGGTTAAATCGAAGTTTCTAGAAGATTTCCTAAAAAGGATAAATTAAATCTAAATAAGGATAAATTAATTTCCTTTTTAGACGAATTTCCTTTTTGGGCGATACCAAAATAGAAATACCGCAGTATTTCCTTTTTGGGCGATTTCTAAAATGGAAATTCCGCAGAATTACCAAAATGGGACGACCCCCGATTAGGGTTAAGAGCCGACCTCCGACCTAACCCCTGGTTAGGGTTAGGGTTAACCTACACCCCCCGGTTAGGGTTAGGGTTAGGGTTAGAAATCTTAGGTTAGGGTTAGGGTTAGGATTACTCATAGGTTAGGGTTAGGGTTAGGGTTAGGCTGGGGTTAGGGNCCATATGGGAGCACGTGTTGACCAAAAAAGGTAAGAAAACAACAAAACCTTAGGGTTCCGTGACTTCCGGTTAAGGAAAAACAATTTTCCTCTTATGGAAATTCCGCAGTAATCCGACCAAACAAACATGTGATGATCGACAATCGGGTCGATGTCGAGACCTCGGGATCCGACTGTCGATCACATGTGACTTCTAACCTGTGACACTCACGTGGCGAGACCTCATTGGTCCGCGTGACTTCCGATCTCCCACCCGACTCGATTAGGGTTAGGGTTAGGGTTAAATCGAAGTTTCTAGAAGATTTCCTAAAAAGGATAAATTAAATCTAAATAAGGATAAATTAATTTCCTTTTTAGACGAATTTCCTTTTTGGGCGATACCAAAATAGAAATACCGCAGTATTTCCTTTTTGGGCGATTTCTAAAATGGAAATTCCGCAGAATTACCAAAATGGGACGACCCCCGATTAGGGTTAAATACAGAGTTGTTTGCTTTTGATGTAATAGAATATCAATCGACGTCGAGCTCGAGGTAGATTGATTTAACAATAAATTCACGAGGAAGATAGCGTCTTAAAGATTTTTCAAGTTTTTTAAGCGAGAAAAAAGATTAAAGTAAGAGTTCTGAAATAACTCCCCTATCCCCCGAACCCGACACATTATATAGCTTTTGGCCCACATATGAGTTGTTAGAGGGCGGGACCATAACAAGACAAAGTAAGGTTAATTAGCGCTATATTCGAGATAAACTATCATCAAAAGCAATCATACCAATTATAAACAACAAAAGAACGTATGGGTAGCTCAAAGTTAATTTAATAACAGCTAAACACCAATTGTATAATCTTCTCTTAGATTTTTAATTAAGTACACGCCCCAGTCCGCCTAATAAAGAAGGCGCGGAACGCACGCTTGTTTCATCGTCAGCTCCTTAATAAACGAGGAGACGAATCAAAGAAACTACCGAAATTAACTAAATTTCGTCAATGACGGTATAACCCAAAATAAGTAATATTTAATTATAGAATTGACAAATTAGGGTTTCCGAAGGAAACCCTAGTTTGGCAATTCTTAATTAACAAACTAATTTATTTTAATTGGAGTAACATTTAATATAAAATTCGTCCAATTAAGGAAAACAAGACCGGAACCTTAGGGTTCCGTGAATATCGGAACGGAAAAACAATTTTTCCGAATAAGGAAATTCCGCAGCAGTTTTCCTACCAATTCATGTGACATTGCCGACACCTGGTCCGAGCAAGCTCGATCACCGGATGTCGATCATTCCGATCATGTTGATCGACACATGACTTCTAACCAAATGACTTTCACGTGAGGTCCATTCATTGGACAACGTG